>SJYA01002938.1:1350601-1419053 GCA_006410615.1 Neotragus moschatus | reverse complement strand
TCTTTTTCTTTTTGCCCCCCCCCCCCCCGCCCAGGACCCCCACTGTAGCCCCAGGGCTACAACACGTGCTCTTGGAAGTCTGTGTCTCATATTATCTTGGCAGCAACACGCCAAGCATCTTTCTGTCCCAGCTGCAGGCTCCTGTCGTCTGCTTGCCTCTGAGTACATTGCATAGCTTCAGAGCAGAGCAGCCGGACCAGTGCTGGATGATTCTGTTTCTCTGTTTTTGCTTTAGACTTTTTTTAATGCGAACCGTTTTTAAGGCCTTTATTGAATTTGTTACAACATGGCTTCTGTGTTTTTTTATGGTTTGGTTTTTCGGCAGTGAGGCAGGCAGGACCTCAGCTGCCTGACTGGGGTCGCACCTGCACCCCCTGTGCTGGAAGGAAAGTCTGACCCACAGGAGCGCCAGGGAAGCCCTGTGTTTCCTCCTTTTCATTCTCTTCTTGCATTTATCACTTGCACCGGGCTGGGCCTCTTGGCACATCCATCCTTGGGCACCTGGTGGCTATTTTTCCTGGGTTGGAATCCCGAGTGGAATTTCTAGAACAGAGTGTGCACACGGCTGTTTAAAGCTCTGCCCCACATTGCTGAAGTGCCTTCTGAAACCCATGGTCTTCATGCCCCCTCCAGGGCCCACTCGTGCTCAGAGTCCAGGCTCGGGGGCGGCCTTGCTGCCCCAAGGGTCTGGCCACCACCCACTCCGCCCTGCTGTGGCCTCTGGAGCCTTGAGCTTCTCTCCTTTGCACTCACTTGTCAGCTGTTTTACTAAAACCCACTGCACTGAAGACTCAGTTATTCTCAATATCCGTTTGGGGCCTGGAAGACAAAATTACCAAGCCAGTGGGATGTCTTCCTTGCAGTCCGCTGAAGGGTTATGAACACAGAGATGTGTAGCAGGCTCTCGTCATCACCTTCTCATTTCAGGGTCAAAGCTGCGAGACGTGTGGAATCAGGATGCACTTACCTTGTGTGGCCAAGTACTTCCAGTCCAGCTCGGAGCCGCACTGCCCCCACTGCAACGACTACTGGCCCCACGAGGTGCCAGGTCTGTGTCCCCAAGCCACTTGCTTGCCTCCTGGCCTGTGGCAGGGCTGTGTGTATGCCAGAGTGTGCGTGCCCAGCCTTGAGGGGGCACTGGGGCGAGGGGTGGACAGGGCACCCCAACAAGGGCTCCACGTGTGTGCGGGCCCTGGGCCCTGTGTACTGAAGTACCTTCTGGAGTCAGTGGAGGCTGGCCTGCTTGCTGGTGTTGGTTCCGCAAGGCGCTCTGGAACCCAGCAGAAACCCTGACACGTGAGAGGGTCTGGTATAGTAGGTGCGCTCCCCTGCAGCTGTCTCTGGAGGGGAGGTGAAAGCCATCCCCAGACAGGCTCATCCTGCCTCCCTGGGGGGTGAACTGTTCCTTGGGACAGAGTCCTCGGCACAGGCTTATGGCTGGGGACACCCGCCAACCCCGCCACTCACAGTGCTTTCTGGCTTTTCTGTGTAGAAGTCTTCGACCCCGAGAAGGAGAGGGAGACCGGTATGTCCAGATCGAACAAAAGGTCCTTGCGGTCCCGGCAGCACTAGCCAGGCTGCCGCCTTCGGGGGAGTAACTGCCTGCCCCATTTGGAAGAGAGGCATCAGTTTCGCGGTTCTCGTGGATCACCTTTTTATCTTTGATGTTCGCTTGTTAACAGGTTTGGAATAAACTTGCTCAGCAGCTTCTGCGCCTCCTCTGGTGGTGCTCCCCTCTCTCAGTGCTCACTGAGAGCCGGGGGCCCGGGCTCGGGTCTGGGCTGAGGCTGGCCGAGCGCCTCCTGCCCAGCATGGCCCGAGGCCACTTGCTCAGGGCAGTGTTGCTTTCAGTCCCTAGCTCTGGTCACTGGTCCTACTCACACTGGCTGGCCCGACTTACGGATGTGTGGGAGCATTGGCCTTGGGCCCGCCCCACGCCCCGCACTCTCCCTGGCTGAGATGCACTGGCCTGCATGGCACGAGGCTGTGGCAGGGGCTGTGGCTGTGTGTCGTCTCTGGGCGCTCTGCCTCGCCTGCAGCTGCCCCAGGCCGGACCCAGGAAGGCAGCCTGGGCGCCTCCTTCCCCTGGGCCTCCTGCATCACGCCTACCACCAAATCCTGTGCAGTCCACCTGCCGGATGGCCCTCAGCCCCACGGCCACCACCCAGGCTGGCCCAGCTCCCCTCCCCTCCGCACTGCTCCCGGCTTCTCCCCCAGGGTCGCCCTCCCGTGGCGCCCGGCCACCCCTGCTGAAGCTGCCGATGGCCCCCGTTGCCCTGAGGCTTACTCCACACGGGGCCCTGTGTGTTTCACTGTCCGCCCTCCCAGTTTCCAGGGCGTGGCATTTCTCTGTTCCTGAATGAACTTTCCTGCTCTTCACCCCGCAGCCTGCACACATGGTCCCTCCACCTGCATGCTCTCCCCCGCGTGTCCTGCCCTTGCCGACACCACCTGTTCACCCTTTAGATCTTGGCGAGGTGGTCGCCACCTCCATGCCCGGTCTCCCACCTCCCCGTACGTCCTTGACCATCACTTGCCACTACTTTAATTCCACTCCAGTATCAATCAGGACCCCCTTCAGTCATGATACAAAACCTGACTCAGACTGGCCTCTGCACGGAAGGCCAGGGGGCCCTTCAAGAGGCTTGCTGCAGTGGGCCCAGGGCGCCCACGCGTGTCTGCATCGCCGTCCCACCCTGTTGTCACGTGTCGGCCTCGTGCTGGGGCTAAAACATGGTCTCAGCAAATCCAGCCTCTTTCTTCATGGTAGCAAAATGGCCACCATACTTCCCAGACCTGCGCGCCCAGTCCCCACCGTCCGGAGGAAGCGGGCAGGTCTCATTTGGTGGCTCCCCCATCTCAGCAAGCATCCGGTCTGCATACCTGTGGAAGTGGGGTGGGAGAGTCCAGGGGGCACTGGTGACTTGGGCCTCTCATCAGCCACAGGAAGGAGCCCCTCCTGAGCCACATGGCCGAGTGAGGAAGAAGTCGTTTCAGCAAACTGAATGTGATGTTACGGGCAGGGAGGGAACGAGCTGTGGGCACTGAAAGAGTGGGGCGTCCTCCACCCATGCAGGGGGGACATTGTGCCCGATTCACCTCTGTGGACGGTTGTGGAGTGTGATCCAGCTCCAGCCTGGGCCCTGAGGCCCACCTCCCAGGCTGTGAAAGGTGTTCAGCTGGAGCCTGTGTGAGCCAGGCTGGACCTTGGCCCAGCCTTCTGAGGGCAAATGCAAGCCTTCGTGAAGCCCTGTAGGAGCGCCGACTAGTGGGGGCGGGTGTGTGTGTGCCAGGCACACCACAGAAACCACCCCCATCAGCTTACCCAGAAAAAGGGATTTCTCACAAGGCTCTGAGGAAGCTCGCTGAAAGCATAGCAAGTCCGGAGAGCTGCTCCAGAAAAGAGAGTCTTGGACTTGGGTGTTCTGGCTGGTAAGACCCCTTCCCTAGCCACAGTGGGCCCCAGACAGCAGCTCCCACTGTTCCGTCCATCCTCTGCTGTGCCCTCAAGATGCAGGTAGCCCCAGCTGCCGCACTCCCCAAGGCTGCACCCCTGGGGAGAGGGGGCCCTCCACAGTGCTGTTCCAGGCAACGGGGCAGGAGGCTGGGGGCCTGGAGCGGAGCAGCACCTTGTGGCCTGCTGCCTGTCCGAGCAGGGGGCTGGGCGGTCGAGGAGGCAGGGTTGCACCCGGCTGGTGCAGAGGAGGCTCTGAGCGCCCGCTGCTGGGCACTACCCTGCTGCCCGCTATCCTGTGTGGGCACCAGTGTGAACTTCCTGGGGACCCCAATCCCCAATTGGCAGGCCCTCAGGGCCCCTATGATCCGCTCCACCTGTCCCCTAGCACAGCCTGTCCACTGCCTGGCGTTCCCGCTGGTACCCTGACCGTGTTACCCCAGGGGTCACTGGACCAGGGACACTCACTGCTCATCTACTCTCAAGCCTCCCCATTGTGTCCTCCTCACAAGGCAGCTCCAGCAGACATTGTCCCTCCTGCCCTGGGACAGTTCAGGCCCTGCTGACCCCACACGCCCTCTCCAGCACTGCGCGGGCCCCTTCCTCGCCAAGGCGTTCCTGCCTCAGGGCCCCTGCCCCTGCTGTGGGGAGCACCTTCCTCAAGTCGTCAGTTCCGGATTCCAGGTCCACCAGGCTTCTACTCAGATGTCTACTGTGACGGCCCCATCTGACAAGGGACATCTGCTCAGGTGGCCAGGCCGCGATATGTTCTAAAGAACATTTCCCCTAGTCCCAGAACCCAGATGACCCGCTCCTCGTCCGTCATCTGTGGCTCAGAGCAGGACCGGGCCGCGGTAGGAGCTGGAGCCAGGGAGGGGTGAGGGCTCCACGGGCAGCTCCGGAGCAACAGCTCGTCTGTGGCCTGGCGGCCACGCTCCTCACTGGTGGTGAGCCTGTGGACACGATGGCTTTCCTGTTTTATGCCTCACTACCTTCAGCGGTGTTATTTACTATAAATTCTTCATATGAAAAATCAGGTAAGTGACTATTGACATTGCTGGGTAGGGGGATAAACGACCTCACGAGTACCTGCTCAGAGCCCCTGGTTCCTTTCTGAATGGCTCTCATTTCCCTGTCTGCCAGGCCAGGCCCTGGCTCGGACTCACTCACAGAATCAGCCCCTCAGCCTCCCCGCAGCTTTGACCATCAGCTCCTCTTCGCGGCCAAGACACAGCTTCCTCTAGGGCCTATTCTTAAGGTCTCTCCGCTCAAAACTCTGAAGCCCCGAGACCCACGTGGTGAGGTTCAAATTCCTTGGCCCGATTACAGAGGACATTAGGAGCTAGTCTTGGGTGCCCATCAGTGCTTTCTATCCCCGCAGTAACTGGAGGGGGGTTCAGGGGCAGGCTTGCGGGATGGGCCTCACCAATCAGAGTGGCCACCCTGGCATCCTGGCGTTGCCCCTGGGTGGGCCCAGGTCCCAGGCCTGCTGGTCAGAACCCTGGGGTTTCTGAGCTGTGGGTCAAGGTGCAGGGATCTGGAGTTGACCTGCTGGGGCCATCACCCCCAGGGGAGAAAGCTTCGCACCTGCAAGAGAGGAGAGATGGAAACCAAGGCCAGACAGCAGACGTGCGTGGCAGGGAGGGAAGGAGGCCTGGTGGGTGGAGGCCTGGCCCCAGGCTTCCCCCGCAGCTCTTCCTGCAGGTCTGTGATACCCCTGTCCCCAGCATCCTCACCTGGTCCAAACGCAGAAGAAAACCAACTATCTTTTATAGAAATGAAACAAATGTGTTTATGTGAAGTCTGAAGCCTGGGTCTCTCCTGACCTAAAACCCTCTTTGGAGAGTAGTGACCCCTGGGTAATGGAGGCAGCAAGGCGTGGGAGGGGGGCCTACCAGATGTTCTCTTTCTTGACTGGAAACTGGTCGGTGGGGGGCGGGGGTGCGGTGCAGAGTGGAAAATCCACCAAGCGAGCGGGGGTGAGCACTTCTCTGAAGGCAGGTTACACTTGAGTAACAAAGACAGAAACCACCCCAGACTCCTCACCACCCAGCAGAAGCCTGAGCTGAGCAAGACACTGAGGGTCCCCAGCCGTGTGACCGGGCCACGGCCACTGTGCTCCAGAGCCCGCAGGCTGCTGCTGTCCTGACGGACCAGTCAGCACGGAACGATGTTAACCGAACTGATGATGAAGCCTGGTGACAGCAGCTGAGATCTGCAGCTCAACTCTGCCCGTGCCCCATCCCTGGAGTCCTCTGTGGCGAGGACCAGTGCTGCCCTTCCAGATGGAGACGCACACAGTGGAGTTGCCTGCCCTAAACCACACAGGAGTTCAGCGATGGGCCCAGGCCAGGCCTGAGCCCAGGCAGCCCACCTCGGAGCCCAGGAGCTTCCATGCAGTTTGTGGACCTGGACTGTCCTTCTGGGGGCCTGCCTGCCTGCCTCCGCCACCCACAGTGGCCAGGCCACCCCTGGGCCTACGTGTCTCTGACGAAGGTGTCCTCAGGCAGCTGGTCCCTGGACCGGGCACAGTGTGAAGGATGTGTGTGACCACGAGCATGTTCTGTGTGCCTGGCCTCCTGCTCTCAGCTATGACCACCAGAAGCTGACGGAGAAGCTCAGGTCCAGGGCCCGCACGTAATGCCAATGCTTCGCTGGGATGAAGAGGACCTCGCCCGGGGACAGAACGCAGGACAGGAAGGGGGCCTCAGCAAACCTGGGGAACTTCTCCAGGTCAGGATTCTCCACGTCAACCTGAGAAAGCGAAGGGAGTCACCTGTCTGGTCTCAAGAGACAGGGTGGGGGTCCCACCGGGGCCCCCAGGCCCACCTGGCTCGTGTTGTGAAGAAGGTGTGTGTCGTGGGGGTACAGCGCCTCCGACTCCTTCGGGGAGTACAGCCGGATGTACTTCCTGCCCATCACCTGCAGGGAAGAGACCCCTCCATAAGCAGGTGCCCGCTGTCCCCACCCCGCCCCTGGGCACCCCTGCGCACGCCCTCCCTGCCCGGCCGGCCCCACTCCCAGCAGACGCGTTAGGTCGAGTGCCTTTGCTGCTGTCCTGAACCACCAGGAGGCACTTGGCTGTGGCCACTGCTGTTGAAGTGCTTTACGTGTGTTGGCTAATCCTCGCCATGACCCTCCAAGGTGGTTTATCATCCCCCCCACCCCCGTTTTACAGGTGAGGACATGTAGGCACAGAGAGGCCAAGCTGCCCATGTTCACAAAGCTGAGGGGACAGCTGTGTTCACGCCAGGTGGTCTGGCTCCCAGTCTCTCTGCTGCGTCCTGGGGAATGGGCCCTGGGCTGGAAGAATACTCTGGCTTGTCACACCTCTCTGCCTATGACAGGTCTTATAACAGATGTTCCCCCCTCCCACCCCCTGCCATGCCCCTCCCCTTATAACACACGCAGGCTCCCCTGTCTGTGTCCCAGGAAGACCACCCACTGGCTGAGCAGCTTCCCTGTATTTGGAGAGGGATTCAGCAGGAACAGCCAGCCTGGCTCTGATGGATGGCAGGGGGGCGACAGCCATGGGGGCACTTGCCCCATGCTGGGATGGCACCTGGTCCTGCTCTGCCTGTGTGAGGCGTCCGATGGGATCCTGGCAGGAGTCTGGAAGCAGCCCCTCCCCTCCCTGAGGCCCGGTACCGAGTCTCTGGTTTTACTTTGGTTCACATCCCTGTCTGTGGTTCATCTCCTTGGTGTTTAAACATGGATAATGTGTGGCTGGGCCAGAAGGAGGGGGAAGGCCAAGGTTCTCAGCGGCTCCAACCTGGACTAGGAAGTTCTGCTGGGGATCCTGGTGGAGCGGGGAGACGGTGCCTTGTGGACCAAACCAGGCATTGATGGTGATCTCCTCTTCCTCCCCGTCGCCTAGGCAGCAGTAATCGGGGACGCTGATGTCCTGCTTCAGCTCCGGGATCTGACAGGGCAGATGAAGCGGGTTAAGGCCAGGCCTGTGCAACTCAGCAGCCTAGATGTCAACTGACTCTTAAGCAGGAGGCCAATACTGTCTTCTTGTGTAATAGACGCTAGCCACATTTTACTGCATAGGAATTTAAAAATCAATTTAAAAAAGTAAATATATAATTACTAGGGAAGGGTTATACTTTTCAGATTTCTTTCCATGTCACATGCATTTTATCTTTATTTCCTTTTTTAAAAAACCTGACATCACTACTTTGTCTTAAAAATAAACCAGCTTACCATTTTCTAAAGCTATCACAACATTTTAGAAAGTCAAAGAAAAAAGATGAGACTATTTATCAAATCTCTGGAGAGGAAGGTTTTTCCAAAATTTAGTAAAGCAATCACAATCAGTACATTTAAGGTAAATGAAAGTAAGTATATTAATATAAAATAAGTGTATTCCAATAAAATGGAAAACATCTGAACTGTGGTAAATGAAGGTTAATGTAGAGCATTCATATAAAATAATAAGGATCCCAATACGTCAAGTTACACAAATAAGCAAAGGACAAAAATCAGATCATACATAAAAAGGCTTTCAGTCCCATCAGCAAAGAAATCCAAATTAAATACTGTCATCATTTCCTACTAACCAAATTAGCAAAGATTGAAAAGGTGATAACACCCAGTGGTGCTGAGTATGTGGTAAAGTGGGCATCCCCATGCCAGGCTGCTGGTGGCATCAAGTGATCATGTGTGGAAGTCTTAAAGCCGTGCAGACCTTGACCCAGTTGGAAGTGAGCTTGTGCTGTGCCTTTGTGTGGAGGTGTCCTGGGGTGGGGGTGTCCTCCAGGAGGAGTGAAGTTGGGACTCCGGGGCAGGTTGGGGGCAGGCAGACAAGGTTGCACGAGGAGGTAGGTGGGCTCACCTGCCCCAGCATCATCAGTGAACATCTCTAATGAGATAAGATTCTCCCTCGGCTTATGGTGGGGTTGTGTCCCAATAAGCCCNAAAAATAAATATTTACATAAATTCAAACGTCCGGGAGTAGTACTGAGCAGGTGGGGGCTGGACGTGTGGACGCTGGGGCCTGGGGGCAGCCTCGGGCACCGGAGCTTGTGCTGTGCTGAGGGCGGCAGGTCTCGGTGTCCTGACTAGAGCCTGGGGACTGGTCAGATGGAAGGCAGAGGTGGTGTGGCCGGGTGGGGTGCTGGAGGCCACTTGAGAGAGAAAAGGCTACCCTCAACCTCCAGGGGCTGGAAGCAAGCAGGGGGACAGGACCCCCGTGCCCTTCCGACTTTCTGGAATCTGGGCCCCACAGCTCAAGTCCTGGATCTGAAGAGGGGGAGGCGTCCTCGCTGGAACCCTCTCCCTACCCCTCTTGAGGGCAGTCTGCCACAGAAAAGCTGGTTTGGGAGGGGGTGCCTGCTTTGGGGTCGAGTGGCTCTCGATCCTAGGGTCCCCTTGGCCCGGGCTCCCCTGGGACCTCTTTGCTCTGAGGGAGGAAAGGCAACAGAGGGCTTCTGCCGTCTGGGCAGGGGCAGGCAGCAGAGAGCTGCTGTCATGGCTACGGAGTGTTGCACGGAGAGGCCCTGCGGGCCTTGTGAGGTCTGGGCAAATCCCTGGTTTTAGCAGCACTGGTAGGTATTGCACTGAGCAAGAGGAAGTGCCTATTGGGGAGGAAGGAAACCAGGCCAGCCTTTTGTTTGCCCTTTCTCACACTCCAGGGATTATGGGTTTCTTCTAGGACTGGCCCCTTCAGAAGGGCTGGTCCTTGGAGAACCCCAGTGGCTTCTCCATTTCTCTGATGGTCCCTTTTACTCCAACCACGGGGGCATGGGGGAGGGAGCTGCAGTTCGCCTGGTAGCTCACAGCTGCCTTTTCTGACAGCCAGGGTCCCTGAAGAAACAGGGCCCTTCAAGGCTGCAGGTGTCCGAGGGGCCAGAGCCTGTGCAGAGAAGTGTGCAGACCTGGCCCCTGGGGCAGGCTGAAGGCAAGGGCCTTGCTGGCCAGCTGCCATCTCCCAGTTCTCTGTCCCGTCAAGCGCCGAGGCCAGGGGACAGCCAGTGGCGCCTCTCGTGGGCCAGGGTCCTCCCAGGGCTCCAGCTCCTGGCCTCCCCCTCTGGACNCTGGCCCCTGGGGCAGGCTGAAGGCAAGGGCCTTGCTGGCCAGCTGCCATCTCCCAGTTCTCTGTCCCGTCAAGCGCCGAGGCCAGGGGACAGCCAGTGGCGCCTCTCGTGGGCCAGGGTCCTCCCAGGGCTCCAGCTCCTGGCCTCCCCCTCTGGACTTAGCTCCCGGGCAGACACCCTTGGAGGGGAGGTGGGAGACGGCCATTCGGAACAGGCTCGGGGCACACCCCGGAAAAGCCCACGCTGGAGTGTGAGGTAGAATATGGGTGACCGTGTGCCTGGAGCGTCTGTGGGGGTTGGGGGTGGGGAGCCATTTTTTTCTGTCTTCGCTCTGCAGTGGGTGTGGGTGAGGCCCTCCTGCTTGGCGGTGCCGGGCACTCGGAGCCGACAGGCCCAGTGCCCCCGCCACCCCGCCCTGCTGGCCCCCAGCCCGCGCCAGTGTAGTGATATGGAACATTAGGTCACAGGGACACAGCCTTCTGATCAGACACACACAGACTGGCAATCTGTACAAACACAAAAGAATCCATTTTCAGAAAAATAAATTACTAAGGGGAGAGGAAGAAAGGGTCCACTTTGTTTTTCTCAATAAATATGCGATTCTGCTCACCTAAGACTTGAAAGGTAATTATCTGGGGGTGGGGGTGGGGGTCTAACATCAGGGCCCACGAAGATGATTCTACATAGAGCTGTGGCCTCAGCGCCCCGTCAGGGAGGAGGAGCCCAGCCCTTCCGAAGCTGCCCCGTTGGCCTCTTCCAAGCAGGTCAGAGCACCCGTGTGGTGAGATTCCAAAAAAAAAAAAAAAAAAAAAGTGTCCTTGTGCCCAGAGTCTCAGGCGCTTGGAGTGTGGCTTAGAAACAGCTCTTTTGGATCCATCTCTTTCAAAAAACAAAAGGTACCAGACTGGTGAGGCGGGAAGCCGGTCCAGGGCTGGGAGAGCCTCCTTCCCTGGGGTAGTGCGCTCCACCAGCCGCAGGGTGGAAGCCGGCCCAGGGCTGGGAGAGCCTCCTTCCCTGGGGTAGTGCACTCCACCAGCCGCAGGGTCAGTTCTGCTGCAAAATGAGGTTTTCCAGTTCATCTGCCGAGCGCAGCAGGAAGGCGGCGGACTCTCGGTAGCCGGCGATGAGCTGCCGCACGGCGCTGATCTCGGTGGGGCTGAGCTGGGCGGTGGGCATGGTCCGGCTGGTGCTGTTGCTGGAGGGGGTGGGCGTGGGCGTGGTGGAGGTGGTGGAGGCCCCGCCTTTCATGCTGAGGTCCGTGGGCCCTGCAGAGAGGGGAGCCAGGGTGAGGGGCATCCTTTCCTCTCTTCGGGGGACCCGAGACCCTCAACTGTCTCCATGGTTGTGCCCCTAGTGCTTCAAAAGGGTGGGCGTGTGAGGTCGAAAGGTAAGATGGGACCCAGAGGTACCCTCCAGAGCAATCACCTACCCTTTGCTTGGTAACAGTGGCAGCCAAGAGGGAGCCTGCAATCTAACTGAAACATACAGGGGAGGTGCGCGGGTCAGGGTCGGGGTGGGCTGTGGGTTTGGAGTCAGAAACCTGGACCGGCGGCGCGTTCGGCCACTCCAGGCAACTCCTAACTGCCCTGGGCCCCCGGCTCTCAGCTGCAGCACCAAGAGGCTGTTGTGGGGCTGAGCCACGCTGGTGAACCCCTTAGCGAGGCTGAGGCTGCTCAGGCGATGGGAGGGCCACTGGGAAAGGGCTTCCAGGAAACACAAAAACACCTGAAATTTGAAGAGCGTTCTTTCCAGGCATTCATCAAGAAGAAAGCCAAAGGAGAGGGTCTGGAGCTCAGTGTAGGAGTTGGAGCTTCCCTGGGAGGCCTTTTCTCACCCAGCTAGGTCCCTCTGCCCTGCCCTGCACTGCGTTGAGGTGCACATGGGTGCTTGAGGCTGTTCTCCCTGATAAGCCAGCTCCTCACTATTGGTGAGGTTCTGGCAGCTGGTTTCACTCATCATTGCATCTACAGTGGCAGTTTTTTTGTTGTTTTTTTTGCTGTGCCACAAATCTTGTGAGATCTCAGTTCATGACCAGAGACTGAATCCACGCCATGGCAAGGAGAGCCTGGAATCCTAACCACTAGCCCACCAGGGAGCTCCCTACAGTGGCAGTTTTTTTGTTGCTATAGAGATGGATAAGCTTGGCACTGGAGACACAGACTGAAAGTAACATCTTGGGAGCAATTTTGGAAACGACTCTCGGTAGTGGGAACCTGCTTCAGTCCCCAGATGGGGAAGGAAGTTGGAGTCTAGGATGGGATGGTTTGTCACATGCAGCTATTTCCTCTCTAACCAGAGAATAGGGATGCCAAGTAGGAGGTCCTAGGAACTGGCTTGCTAAGGAACAGCCTTGGAATTGAGGGTCAAGGGAAGTCTATTAAAACGCAGGAAGAAGGACTAGAGGTGTGAACTGCTGGGAAGAGCAGCCAAGCAGGTGGCTGACGCCTACAGTGGTGGCTTCGGGGACAGGCTGGAAGCAGGCGGGGACTCTGCACTGGGTCCTGGCTGTGGCAGGGTTAGGTGCACTCAGGACACTGCCTGGGGATGGCAGTGGAAGGCCAGAGGCACCTGCCACATCAATGTGAGCTGGCCCTGGGCTTTCTCTCTTTCCTCCCTCCACCCCCAAGCATAGTCCTGTTTACTCCTGGGCTCAGAGCAGTCCTTCCTTCCCCGGGGGCTCTGGTTACTCAGGGTGTTGCTAAAGGGCAAGCTGCCCAGCACCCCAGGGAAGACAGGCAAGCCTCAGGCTTATCTGGGCTGATCTGGGCTCCCTGATCCACTCATGAGCTAAGTGAGGGGCTCTAACCCACTGACAGGACTACCCAACCAAGACGCCAGACTGACTGATCCCATGTTAAGGGCTGTCGCTGGGAGGGCAGTGGAACTGGGGCTGCGTGTGGTGTTCTTCCAAGTGCTGGACCCAAACAGGATGTGGCTGCCCCAGGCAGGAGGTCAGCGAGCAGAACTTGGCTTCTGTGACCTCACTGCCCACGCCTAAGGAACCAGGGGAGACGGAGCTAGTGGCCTGCATTGAAGCCTCTCCAGCAAGTGTGAACAAGCAGGTAGAAAGGTGGAGAGCCCTGGCAGCTGGGCCCTGAGATGGGCCCTGCTGTGTGGCATCCGGTGGGGGCTTACCACCATCGCCCACCACCTGGGAGGGCTCTCCCCGGGCATGACAGGGGACTGTAACTTCCCTGCCGCCACTCCTCCAGACCCACTCTAACCAGGTCCCCACGCAGCAGGGCTGTCGGACGGTGCGTCTTCCTGGAAGGAAAGCAACCCGCCTGGGACAGCCTCCCCACCCTGCCTGCAGCTGGCCACTCGGGCCTCAGCCTCAGGGATTAGGGCCAGGCAGCCTCATATTTTAGGTTAAGAGGCATTAGAAAGGATGAGAAGTTAAGCCCAGGCAGGAAGCCTTCAGGGACCCTCCATATTTCCCAGTGGTGGGGAGCAAGGGGAGTGGCGGGTGCCTGAACCCTCTGCCATGGGAAGGGGCCCACGAGGGGTCTCCCTCTTGCAGCCAAGGACCAGGGCTTGAGAGGGAATCTCAGGCGCAATCAGCCAAGACCTAGAACCAGCGTTCCCTGGCCTGCAGGCAGCACCTTCCTCTAACCTACTCCTCAAGCAGCAGCTTGCTGTCACCACTGGCTCTTTCTCGCCTCTGAATGCCCCCAAAGCGTGCTGTTCCGGCCTCCTGGCCTCCACATTAGAATCTCACCACAAGGGTGGCGAGCACAACTCACGGCCTCCTTTGCTTAGAGCCTACCTGTGGCTCCCTCCACACACAGAACAAAACCCACATGCCTGACCAAGAAAGCCCCAGGGTCGCCCCCAGCCGCCCTTGCCAGCTCCCAGGCTGCCCTCCACGGGGGCACTGTCCTTCCCCAGTTGGTCCCACCCCCGAGGCCTCCGTATAAAAGGGCCTGAGGCCCCCACTCAGGGCAGCACCTGGCTCCATGGGGAGGTTTGTATCTTTGGGGGGCTGTTTCTCTCCAACACTGATCTGTGTCCCGTCTGCATCAGTCACCTGGGAAGAGTTACAGAGAGCACCTGGGGGTGGAGAGGGGACAGATGGCGAGCCACTCGCTGCCCCCAGGTGACCCAGACGGGGCCCCACCGTGCTCCCTTGAACCTTCATCTCACACCTGAGGTCGTGACCTGTGGCCTGGCGGGGGAGGTGACCTGCCTGGGGCTGAATCCTGGCTCTACCATCAACGTTGGGAGACCTGGGCACAAGACCTGGTCATTTTCAGTAAGACGAGTGCCAGGTAAAGTGCTGGGACTCTGCTTGCAGTGGCAGGCGGGGCAGAGAACCAGGGAGAGGCCCAGCAAGCCTCTTGGAAGGTGAGAAAGGAGTGGTAGATAGTGGTTTATTTTAACCTTGCCTTCCGATCTGAGGACGGCTGAGATGATAAGATGGGGAGGGTCCCTGTAACACAGGAGTCACTTTCCCGGCAGTCTCTGTCCCCACCCTCCCCGCCGCCCCCACCAGGCTGCTGGTCAAGGGGTGCAGAGCCTGGTGTCCCACACTCACCATTACTGTGATTTCCTGTTTGGAGGGAGGCAGGAGGCTGCAGGTTGCTGCCCAAGGCCCCATAACCACGGTAACTGTAGTTGAGGCCACCGTTGACGTACACGGGGTCCTGGGAGTAGGAGGCTGGCAGTGAGTAGGTGGAGTGGGTGATGGCTGTGGAGTCCCGGGAGTGCTGCTTGTCCAGGGCAATGGGCTCGTCCTGCGGGGTGGGAGGGAGGTGCTGGGGAACCTCAGAGGCAGCCAGCCCTGACCAAGTTTCCTGGATTAGGGTAGACGGTGGCCCCAGATATGCTAGGACTCAGTGTGGGGATCCGCAGAGCTCTGCCTCTCCCTGGCTGCCTTGCCCAGGGCCTCCCCCAGACCCGCATCTCTTGTCTATGTTCCAGACAGATTTGATCTGTTCCTGCCTGGCTGAAGACCCTCTTGGGGCTCGAGACAAAGTCCAGAGGCCCTTCCGAAGTCTGCAAGGCCTTTGTGTCTGGGCTCCTCTGTCTCCCCGCCCGCCCCAGCACCTCCCCTCTCTGAGAACGCCCTCCCTACTCCCTCTGCCCCCGGGGCCCTGGGACCTGTGGGGTGGCCAAGGATGCCCCCCAGCAGCTGGCAGCAAGCAGGCACCTGAGAGGACTGGTAGATCTCCAGGCGCATCCTTTTGGCTGCTTTTCTTGTCTCGCTCTCGCAGGCAGCTGCCAGGATGTTTTCTGCCATGGCCGAGGTCAGGTGGGGAGGTGTGGGTCTGGTCTGCAGACAGAAATGGGGATGGAGCCAGAGTTGGGCTGAAGAGGTGAAGAGGTGGGGGGGCATGGCTGGGGTTTGAGCTCCTCTGTGAACTGGAGGCCACAGTGTTTGCTCCCAGAGGTACTGGAGGGAGCTGGGGGCTGGGGCTCACCATCTCCATGCCATTCTTCTTCATGCGCCGGCAGGACTTGAGGTACGTGCGGATGCGCTTGCGGGCCCGTTCCTGGAACTCGGGGAACTGCCGACTGCATGACTCGATGATGGCCTGGATCTTCTCCTTGGGCTGCTTGGAGATGGGCACCATGCGGTCCAGGTTCTCATCCACGAAGAGGCGCACGAACATCTGCGGAGGACACGGCGGTGGGCGGGGCGGGCCCGGGGCGGTGGGCGGGGCGGGCCCGCTGCGCCCCGCCCCGGCCACCCCAGCGGAGCACTCACGTTGAAGGCCTTGAGGCGCTCCGGGTCCATGCCCTCCGAGTCGTTCATCTTGTCATTGTCCTCGTGGTCGTCGTGGTCGTCGTCGTCGTCATCTGCCGTAGGGGCCCGGCCCACGGTCAGGTNGCGCCCCGCCCCGGCCACCCCAGCGGAGCACTCACGTTGAAGGCCTTGAGGCGCTCCGGGTCCATGCCCTCCGAGTCGTTCATCTTGTCATTGTCCTCGTGGTCGTCGTGGTCGTCGTCGTCGTCATCTGCCGTAGGGGCCCGGCCCACGGTCAGGTCCTCGGGGCAGCCACTGACCTCGGTTTTGATGGAGTCGTAGCTCCCCGAGCTGTAAGGAGGGGACTGAAGAGGCCGGGGCAGGGGGTCAGGTCACGATGAACGTGGGGACTGGGAGGTTCGGGCACACCCAGATGCCCCATGAGCCACACTCCGAGGTCCTGAGCAAGTCACCTTCCTTCCTGCTCCCTTCACCTCTTAAGTGGGGACAACGATGTGGCCACCCCTCTCTGGGTGGCTGTGGGAAGGACCCCCACAACTGATGCCCTGGAGAAGCTCACTGGAGGGGGTCGCAGCACCCACACCATGACCTGCCTCTTCGCGCGAGGGAAAGGCAGACACAGAAAGGGTTCCCGCCACCAGCCAGCCTCTTCTGCTTGTGCCAAGATCCATTCTGGCTTCAAGGTTTTCCTCCCTTGTCCCCAAGGGCCTGCAACCCTGAGCTGACAACCGAGCTGTCACAAAAGCAGCGAATGTGCTGTCTGTCGGGGATGGGGAACAGATGGGCTGGGAGAGAACCAGCCAAGGAGACGGCCATCAGGCAGAGCATCCTCGCAGTTTCCGGGCTGGGCTTCTCCTGTCTGCCGCCACCCCCGGAAGTCACCAGGAGCCTGATGCAGAGCCCGTGTCTAGAAAAAGGAGAGGGAACCAGGCCCAGCCCACGGGGCAACCACCCTGTCCTGCAGCGGGAGCAGAGACGGGACCCCTCCCCTGCCCTCCAGAATAAGGAGCCCTTCCCTAGCTCTCCTGGGAATACACTTCCCCACTTTCCTCCCTGCTTTTTCCCTCTTTTTCATCCTTTACAGCTCAGTTCCCATCCTCTCTCCTGCCCCCTGCCACACATGCTCTGGTAAGGCCAAAGACCACTGTCATTTGCCTTTTAGAAAGTTTGTGGCGTTGGCAAGTCCTGACCAGCAGTGTCCTGGAAACACGGTGAGGTCCTGAAATGGGATCCTCCACCTTCACGGAGAAAAACTTCTAGTAGGTAGCCAGCCCCAGGAAACAGATCAGACCCTGCCACATGGCTATACAGTGGCCCAGGTGGTACCCAGCTCTTGCTGATGAACAAATGGATAAAGACAGACACTGACTGCTGCCCTGTCCAACAGTAGCTGCCACCACCAGCCTCCATGTGACCACACCCAGCAGGTCAGCCCTCCCAGGGTCCCTGGCCTTGTGCCCATCTCTCGATCATACCTAGTGCCCACCACACCTAGTCTCTGAAGGGCCAGGGACAGCCAGGTCCTCTGGCCTCCTACCAAGCTGTGTCAGACTCGCACAGGAGGGTCAAAGGGGCCACGGGTCAGTCACATTCCCAGGCGCTCCTTGACGGATCCTCAGCCAGGGTGAGAGGAGACAGACTGTAGGAGACACTCACGCTCCCATCTCACTTCCGTGGTCCACATGAGTGGCCTGAGGCCACGGCGGCCACCTCACACGTGCCGGCTCTCTGCCTGCTGTGCAGAAGCTGTGGCTGCCACTGGGACCCAGTCAAAGAGGGGAGGATGGGGACTTCCCTGGTGGTCCAGTGGTTAGAACTCCATGCTTCCAATGCAGGGGGCAAAGGTTCGATCTCTGGTCGGGGAACTAAGATCCTACATGCCACAGGGCTCGGCCAAAAAGTAAATTGGAAAAATTAAAGTGGAGGGGGACGACGATGCGCTGCCAGTCCTGGCTCCGTGGCCTGGGCTCGGGTACACTGACCGTATGGCGACTGTATAAAGACTCTTGTACAGAAACATCCCACGAGAGATACCACTGCAGGCCAGCACTGGCACCCACCCTTCCCCCCCTGCAGAAGAGGAAACAGGCCCCAGGAGGAGAAGGAACCTGAACAGGGGCCTCAGCTGGAGCCCAGGAGAGTAGCGGTCTGAGAAGGCACCTCTGGGCCCCCAGCCCTGGCAGGAGAAAATGCCCTCTCCCGTAGCTCCTGCACCCAAGGCCACGCTGCAGATCTTAGTGGTCTGGAGGTGACCTGCAGAAGTAACAGGAGAAGGTGGGGGAGGCCAACTGGGGGGTATCTATCTGCCCCCCTCAGACTGGTCTAGTGGATTTTATACCTCCATGTCCCTGAGGCCACCAAGGCCTCAATCTGCACCATCTGTAAAATGGGGACAAGCGTGCAGACCAGTCACCAAGTGGGAAGCCTGGAGCCTCTGCTGGACGAAGCTTGCCTGCTGCTGCTCTTCACAGCGGACCCTGTTCTGGAGGCAGAGGGCCCAGGCCACACGTCCTTTCCCACCTCCACCAGGGCCCAGGCCATCAACCGCACTTCACAGATGGGGACGCAGGCGGAGAAGTGAGGGGCTTGCTCCCGTTTCAGGACCTCCCCAGGCAAATGATGACGGCACAGTGGCCACAGCCACCACCCTGCCTCCGCTGGGGGTGGCCACAGCCCCGGGTAACGCGCGGTTTCACGTCAGCCTCGCACAACCCTGCCGTGTATGCAGGAGTGGTGAAAGCTCACAGCTGTGGGAGCCCACAGCCCCACACACCTCGGGGGTGGTCTTCACCCCGTACTTGACACGGCTCCGCAGTCCATCGGCGCTGCAGCCATCAGAGGGGTAGGAGGGCGTGCCCAGAGTGGAGCCCTGCGGGAGCTTGTCACACAGGTTGATGGGCTGATCCTCGGCGCTGGCGGTGAAGTCCATGGGGGCCACGGCGCCGTTGCCGTTCATCTCGGGGAAGGCCGGGTCTCCCTGCGTGCTGCTGGAGGTCGACGGGTTCAGGGTGGAGGAGCCATTACCGCTGCCACTCTCAGAGGAGGAGTCGTCTGGAATGAGAGGTCTGGGTGTGAGGCCCCACCGCAGCACCCACCAGCCCCCGAGACACCCCCAGGTATGTGGCAGGGCAGCTCAGGGAAGTGATACTTGCCCCGTGTAGTCCTCACAGGCATCCCTGGGCAGGAGAGCATTGCTGTCCCTGCTGGAGGCTCCAAGCCTTACCCTAGCCCCGAGGTGGGGGGCAGGGTCCCGCTGCCAGAAACTGGAGCCACCAGGAGCAGAACAGCCAGGGAGTGTGCAGGACGTGGTGGCCTCCTGCTGTCCACCCACACAAATGCCACATTCAGCTTTGAGGGCCTGGGATGAGCGGCTGCAGCCTCCAGTCTGACCCACTCGACACTGGCCCAGAGGTCCTCTGGCACTCCTGGAGGTTGCACGGGGCCTGGCCCCATGCAACCCTTTTCCTCTGGCTCACCACTGCCTAACCCCTTCACACCCTCTTCCCCACAGGACCCCTTCCCACCGCAGACCCTGGAATTTCTCCACCCCCTGACTTGAAGGATGGCTCCACTGTGACACCCCTGCTCCCAGCAAGCAGGCCTGGGCCCAACCCTGGCCAGCCTGTGTAGACACAGACCTGCCTCTCCGCATGACAACACGACACTGGACACCCAAAGCCAGGGCTGCAGGGGCTCTGTCCGAGGCACCTCAGTGGGCCATCCCGCCTTTCCTGTGGCGACAGCCCTACAAAGCCCTGTGGAGGGCGCCCCCTGCTGCAGAGAGCACAGCATTGCCGGGGAATCCAGGACGACAAACTTAACTCGGGGGCTAGTCCTTTCCGATGAATTTCAGGCTCCTTTCCCCGACCCTGGCCCCTGCCTCCTGCTAGGTCAGCTGAGAAGGCAGAGGCCCAAGCTACAGTCTAGCTCCCGGGGTTACTGTCAGGTGAGTACCGCGTGGTTCCTGGTGGCTCTGCACCTGCCACCAGGGTGGGAGGGGGAGGGGCGGCCGCAGGGAGCTCTGACCGCATCCCAGGACACCCCTTCCCCCCCCCGCCCCCCCTACCCCGCCAGGGTNACCCTACTTTCCGACCAGACCTCATGCAGCTGGGGCTCCACGGCCAGGGCTGGCGCGGAATCCAGCGCCCAGAGGGAGGGGCCGGAGCTGCCTCTACAGATCTGGTCAGGAAGTGGTTTCAGCCAGTGTGAGTGGTTTCCTCTGAGACTCTGGTTCTTTCCAAATGAGGCCAATCTACCGTAGCCCTGCCGAACCCCAACGGACAAGACTGTCTGCCATGCTGGCAAGTGCTCAGGGACTCTGGGAAATTAAACACAGAATCAAGTTTGGTCCTCTAAATGTTGCAAAGGGGACCCACTCTGCTAGTTTAATCAGGGATCTTCAGAACGAGCTCTCCAGGTCTGAAGGGACGCCTGCAGGCGGACTGGCCATTCCTTTAGTGCACACACCACTAGGGAAGCCTGGAATGCTCTCCCTGCCGGGAGCTTGGGCTGTTTTGCTGGTAAAAAAGCTGCTGTGTCCACTGCTTTGGGCTGGCGCAGAAGTTCACAACCTGAGGTGCCTTGTCCTGTGGGTGGGGCGGTCCTCAAGCTACATGCAGGATCCCCAAGGCCTCTGGGAAGCACCTGCTTCTCCCCCTCGATGCTGGGAAGCTGACTGGTCCCTGATGACATCATCAGGATTCCTGAGAGGTGACTGGTTGGCCAGATGATGTAATAGGAGGTACAGGCCAAGGATTCAGAGACCCTAAGAGGAGAAACTGTCCCAGGTGGGGCTGAGACTTGAAGGCAGGCCTAGCATAAAATATTCTGAAACATGGGGTCACTGGGAGGAAAGTCAGTAAGAGGTTTTGGGGCAAAAGGTTTTGGGTGGGAGACCTTGAGCTTGGTAGAGAAGGCCCCAGAAGCCGTGTAGAAGCCAGCCAGGCGTCCCTTCTGTGCTGCATGGCGGCCCCAGGGCTCTGGTTGCTCAGANACATGGGGTCACTGGGAGGAAAGTCAGTAAGAGGTTTTGGGGCAAAAGGTTTTGGGTGGGAGACCTTGAGCTTGGTAGAGAAGGCCCCAGAAGCCGTGTAGAAGCCAGCCAGGCGTCCCTTCTGTGCTGCATGGCGGCCCCAGGGCTCTGGTTGCTCAGACTGTCCCCATGGTAGTTGGAACAACAGAGGAGAAAACACACCTCCGGGGGCCTAAGACAAAAACGGCTTCAAAGCCTCTGTCCTTCTTAAAAATAATCATGTTTTTGCCTTCTTCTCCTCGATGCGCTTCCTCATATTCCAGTCAAATGGCAATTAGCTGCTCCAGGACAGGGAGCCAAGCTGAGGGCTGAGCCCTGGTATGACTGAGGCCAGGGGATGGGACAGGCCAGTCTCTTGAGATCACACAGCAGAGGCCTGATCAACTCAAATCCCCCTTTTCCTCATTTAGCAAGAGAGGACGGGGAAAAGACCCATGAGTCCTCACATGGGGAGGCCTGGGCAGGAGACCATAGCTCACCTGGCCCCATCACTGCCTCCCTGCTGTAACTTTGGACCTGCAGCTCCCAGAGGCTGACAGAGTCCTAACTAGGGCTAGGGGTCAAGATCAGCAGGAACTCACTTGTTCTGGGTCAGGTTGGAGCCTGCCACCCTCACCTGGCTCCCAGAACCAGTTCTGACCACACTCGAGCTTCCCACTCCACTTCCCACTTCCCACTTCCTCCTCATCCCTCAGCCCAGTCCCGGGGCCTGGCCTGCCCCCTGCTGCCTGCTGGTGAGAAGGGCATCAGGTGAGTGTGCCTCCCTACTCAGAGCAGGGGGCAGAACCAGGGGGAAGCAACTGAGGTTACTACCCCTTTCCTGCCCCCTGGGGCTAGTGCCCCAGAAGGGAGGTGGGGGAAGGTGAGAGGGTGAAGGATGAAGGGGCGTGGTCTGACTTACCTGGTCAAAGAGCTGGTGCTGAGCAAGGTACCCGATGTCCTTCGGCTGCTCCACGGGAGAAAAACCAGAGGGGACACAGAAAGCCCTGTTAGTTGTGACAGAGAGGTCCCTGGAGCTGCCAGTTCAGCTGGCTCTCAGCATCCTGCCTGTGGCAACCACCCAAGGGCCCTCCTCTTCATCCCGCTTGGTCCCCCTCCTCCGAGCCTGGGGCCAATGTCATCCCTCGCCAGCCAGCAGGAATGGGCTGAAGGGGGCACTCAGGGCCTGGCACTGCCTGTGCTACAGAAGTGGACCTGAGTGAGTCACCCAGAGCCCCAGGGCTCACTTTCCATGAAATGTGAAGGGGCTGCGCACACATAAGGATTTTTAAAAAATAAAAATGGAATCATACAATATGCATTACTTTGAAGTCTGCTTTCCAATTTAATGATACATTGTGACTATCTCTTCAAGTCGATACATGCATACGTGACTCATTCTTCTGATGGATGCATGTTTTAGAGACAGGATGCATCATTATCCATTCAGCCATCCCCCAGCTGGGAGACACTCACGTGATTCTACCATGGTGTTTCAGTAAACAGTTGAATGCACGCGTGTGTGCGTGCTGAGTCGCTTCAGTTGTGTCCGACTCTTTGCGATCCCATGGGCTGTAGCCCGCCAGGCTCCTCTGTCCATGGGATTCTTGAGGCAAGAATACTGGAGTGGGATGCCATGCCCTTCTCCAGGGGATCTTCCCAACCCGCGTCTCTTACGTCTCCTGCATGGGCAGGCGGTTCTTTACCACTAGCGCCACCGGCCCAACCAGCTGAATGCTCTGGTCCTTCTGTTTATATGCCTCCAAAAGTAGAACAGTGCGGTCAAGGAGCACACGCATTACACACATTTTAGATCTTAATAGCTTCTGTCAGGTTGTTTTCCCAACACTACATCATTTATACCCTCGCCAGCCGTTAATGGGAGCGCCCACTTTCCCACATCTCTGACCACACAGGAGATGATCATTTTATGAAAAATTCTGCCAAGCAGAAGAAAGAAAAGATCAGTGCTTTTCAAACTGGGCTCCTGGATGCTGAGGGATTCCCTGAATATGCCTGAGGGCTTCTGCAAGGGTCAGATGGGGGAGGGTTAGATACAATGCTGGGCACCCCTGACCCCAACAGCGGCCGGAGCGGCCAACAGGTATCAGGAAGAGGAAGACCCCCAAGGTCCTCCCTGTTAAGAAATGACAACATGGAAGACAATTTGGCAGTTCCTCAAAAGGAACACAGTGTGGCCACCGGATCCAGCAATCCCACTCTGCATATAGACCTAAAAGTGGAATCACATGTCCACACAAAAATGTGCATAGCGTTTTTCATACCAGCTGAAAAGTGGACACAACCCAAATGGCCATCCACTGAGGAATGGACAAACAAGACGTGGTCTATCCATCCAAGGGATAGTACTTGGCCATAAACAGGTATGTGCTATGACACAGGTGATCCTTGAAAACATTATGCTAAATGAAGGAGGCCAGACACAGAAGGTCACGTGTTGTATGATTCCAACTATGTGAAATATCCAGAATTGGCAAATCCACAGAAACAGAAGGCAGATTCTGTTAGGTGGGGAGGAGATACAGGAAGTGACTACTCATGAGTATGGCGTTTCTTTAGGGTGATGAGAATGTTCTGGAATTACAAATCGGTGATGGTTGCACCATCTTGTAAATATACCAAAAGGCACTGAATTGTAACCCAAAAATAAATAAATAAAACCCTCCAAAAAACAAAAGGACCTGAAATGGGGACCCATACATCCTGCCTTCCTTGCATTGGCCAGCCTACTGACCACACCCTTCAAGTGTGATTTCTCGACTCCTCCAGAACCTCCCCTGGGGACGCACGGGAGCTATTCTGTCCACCCACGTAAGGCGTCCCCTCCCTCTGGAGTGTTCAGGCCGGGGTCGAATGACACACCTCGTCCCTGACGTACTTGCTGATGAACTCGTTGACCGTCATGAGCGTCTGGGACCACTCCTCGTCTGTGTACCTGGATCCGACCTCCACGGGGACGGTGCGGCAGCCAGCGACCTCCTGGATGTACTCTAGACTATTTGGAAGACAGGGGTCAGCACTGCCATCGTTAGTTATGCTAAGACCTGCTGGGCGCCCTGCTAGACGTGCTTCACACTGGGCTCCTTTCATTGGCACAAAAGCTCACAAGGTGGAGGGAGACCCCACTTCACTGCAGAGGAGATGCAGGTGCGAAGAGGTGAGGTCACCTGCCCGCCTGGCACCGGGCAGCTGTTTGCAGATAAAACCGATGAATCTGGTTCTTGCTGGGCAGCTCTATTTTCCAGTTGGCCTAGCCTCCTAACTTCTCTCTCGCATGCTTTGTCACAAGCAGAGAGACCTTATTTGGGCCAGTGCTGGACAGTACAGGGTGGTGAGGTGCCTGGTGAGTCCTCAGCTCTGATGGCCGGGTGCCATGTCCAGCCCTGCCGGTCACCCACCAGGGGACCCATGGCAAGTTTCTTCACCTCTCTGAGCCCTTGTTCCTCGTCTGTAAAATGCAGGTGACGTCAGTGCCCATCCCATATCAGGGAAAACGATCACTCCCACCGCCGAGACTCAGGCTGGCTTTGTTACCTGCCTGAGACACGCCTCCTCGTTTCAAGGCCACCATCCAGCTGCCTGATCTGACGCCTCCACCATGAACCTGGGGAGGGACTCAAAGCAGCCATGAGGAGACAGTAAACCCAGGAGCCCGTGGAGAGGGCATGGGGCTGTCTTGGGTTCTTGTTTCTACCTTCAAACCTCGGGGACCCCTGAGAAAGCTCATAGAATTCCTGAGATCCTGCAAAATGGCATAATACACTTAACACTGGACTGNCCTGGGGAGGGACTCAAAGCAGCCATGAGGAGACAGTAAACCCAGGAGCCCGTGGAGAGGGCATGGGGCTGTCTTGGGTTCTTGTTTCTACCTTCAAACCTCGGGGACCCCTGAGAAAGCTCATAGAATTCCTGAGATCCTGCAAAATGGCATAATACACTTAACACTGGACTGCCATGAGGCACTCGTGAAAAACTGCTTAGGGCAAAGAGACTGCAGCCGCTAAGGACGTTATAACCTCTGACACTGCTTCAGAGGATGGTGCCTTTAATGTAGGCTTAACCCCTCACCAGTCCGTCTCACTTAATTGGCAGTTAAACGTCTATGAGGCTGTATTCTCTTGGGGGTCATGGGAGGAGGAATTTGGGCGTCTTTGGGGATGTTAAGTTGGGAAGAGGAACCCTACAGCCCTTGGCAGACACCCACCTCCACTTCTTCATGCACGGCCAGTGGCTGGCCACGCCTTCCAAAATCACAGGCCTTCCTGGAACCAGAAAATGCTTCTTGAAATACTGGAGGGATGGACAGTGAAGCCGGGGCACTGTTCTTTCTGTCGTCACATCTGGAATCGGCATGTGGTCACTCCTCACTTTCTGTTCAGAAAAGCAAGATGGCGACAACCACAGAAAGGTCAGAATTCGAGGCATTTCACCAGGAATTTGCGTCAATGCTAGGAGAGTGGAGGTGTGTTTAGTAACAATAGTAACAGTTAAGCTTTATTATCAGAATTACTGTGGAGCTGGAGAAGACTCCTAAGAGTGCCCCTGGAGCACAAGGAGATCCAACCAGTCCATCCTAAAGGATATCAACCCTGAATATTCATTGGAAGGACTGATGCGGAAGCTGAAGCTCCAATACTCTGTCCACTTGATGGGAAGAGCTGACTCATTGGAAAAGACCCTGATGCTAGGAAAGACTGAAGGCAGGAGGAGAAGGGGGCGACAGAAGATGAGATGGTTTGATGGCATCAACCGACTCAACGGACATGAGTTTGAGCAAACTCTGGGAGATAGTGAAGGACAGGGAAGCCTGGCGTGCTGCAGTCCATGGAGTTGCAAACAGCTGGACACGACTGAGCGATTGGCCACCACCCTGAGGATCTGTGGGGTATTCTCTGGCACGTGCCCTTAAACACCAGCGAGGACACAAGTGTTAATCACTCAGTTGTGTCTGACTCTTTGCAGCCCCACGGACTAAAGCCTGCCAGACTCCTCTGTCCATGAAATTCTCCAGGCAAGAATACTGGAGTGGGTTGCTGTTCCCTTCTCCAGGGGATCTTTCCAACCCAGGGATCTAACGCAGGTCTCCCACATTGCAGGCAGATTCTTTACCACTGAGTCACCAGGGAAGCCCATGAGGACATAGGCAAGGATCTAAAGGGCAGGACCAATCAGTCACACAAGTTGTAGCATCTCAAACTCAGCCACATAGTCAGAGGCAGCCAGAAAAGTTGGTGACACTTCCAAGGGGCCAGGAAGAAGTTGAAAGAGACAGGCTCCTGCTGGGTATAGGGCTTGGCCACACCAACGCTCTGAGTACTTTTTCTCAGGAACCACAAAGCTCCCACCCTCCCACTTTCCCCAAGGAGCAAGGCTTTTGCACAAGCTGAAAAAAAAAAAGAAAAAAAAAGTTGAGGAAAGAGGTTGCTCTGTTTCCAAATTGATGCAGATGTCATTTTTCAACAGGGGTCAGCATGCCAGGGGGCTTCCCCCCGGGGGAGAGCTGACCCCTGACTTCTAGGAAAATAAGGCTGATGGATTTTTGTTGGGCGTGGCCACTGGCTGCCCCTCCATCACATGCCTTTGTGCTGGGCGGCTCCTGGCTCGGGCTGGGGGAAGGCCTCTTTCCGGACAGCAGGTGCTTCTGGAGGACGGCGGCAACTTTGAGGAGGATGTCTCCGAGGATGGCCGCCCCCATTAGCAGGCCCATGTCGCAGGCTTTCAGGGCGGCGGCCACGGAGGTGGCGTCCCCGGGTGGCTCGCACAGACACACGGCTTTCAAGAGGCAGCCGAAGGCATACACCCGCCGCCAGTCCTTGTCCACGTGCTGCCAGGGCCCTGTGTTGAGCTTCTCCCAGGAGTAGTCCAGGAGCACCTCGCAGGTCTGCAGACACTCGCTCCGCTGGCCCCCGTGGAAGAGCTCGGCGGCTTCCTGCAGCAGCATCACCACGCTGCCCTCCACCTTCTCTCCCAGCTCCAGCTTCAGCTCCTCTTTCGTGTGGGGCAGGAGGGCCTGGAGGGCCTCCCAGAGCGCGCTGGGCCCCGCCATCCAGCCAGGCAGCTCAGTCTGATGGGCGCTAGAGGGAAAAAAATATGTATGTGAGAAAACAAATATATACATATATAAAAATATATATCTATATAAAACAAGCCCACCTATATAGATATATAGATGGGTTTCCCAGGTGGCGCTAGTGGTAAAGAACCCTCCTGCCAATGCGGGAGATGTCAGAGACATGGGTTTGATCCCTGGGTTGGGAAGATCCCCTGGAGGAGAGCACAGCAACTCACTCCAGTATTCTTCCCTGGAGAATCCCATGGACCGAGGAACCTGGCAGGGTTGCAGGTTTGCAAAGAGCCAGACATGACTGAAGCAACTTAGCACGCACACACTGGGAAAAATAAGTTACGGCAAAACATCATGTTCTATGCCTATATACCCGTCGTTTTGTATTTTCAAAAAATAAGGCTGGAGGGAAGGAAGCTAGGTCTGTGATGACATCCAGTGGCCAGAATGTCAACCACTGAGATTTTTCAAAAACCCAAATGAGCTTTTTGGTCAACCTAATATATATAAAGAATTTTCCTAGATAAAGAGATCTAGAGACCATATACAGACCTGGTCCTCTACAGGTTCCCAAGGCTTCCCTACTTGTCCCGTGTAATGTACGTCTTATCTGCACTGATTCTTCAGCAGGGTCCCTGTCTGTCTGGGGTCACCACTATATCTTCAGGGCCTGGCATAATACTAGGCACGCAGTGGGGTCACTGGACCCATGTTTGTTCAGAGAGGAACAACTGTCCTTGTCTGGAATGCCTCCAACAGCCCTCCTCTCTGGCAAACTCCTATCCCACCTTTAAGGCCCATCTTAAATGATCCCCTATGTGAAGCCAGCCAAGATTCACTGACAGTGTTTTGGGTTTGAATGGCCCTTGAGTTTCTTGCAGTCGGGCTCATGCTGCTTCTGCTAAGTCGCTTCAGTCGTGTCCGACTCTGTGCGACCCCATAAACGGCAGCCCATCAGGCTCCCCTGTTGCTGGGATTCTCCAGGCAAGAGTACTGGAGTGGGTTGCCATTGCCTTCTCCAAGTCAGGCTCATAGTAGGCACTAAATTCAGACTACTGAAGGAATGATAGCTTAACCATCTCAGGAAGAAACCTGGAAATACATAAGTCCTATACAAAAAGGTTTATCACAGCTGATGCCTTTAGTAATTTTAGCCTGGACATTATACACAGATGGCAGGCCAGTCTCCAGGAATAATTACTAGTAAGTGACTAGTGTACTGCTCACACTTATGGTTATCTATTTGCACTACTATGTTGTAGGTGATGGCTTCCCAGGTGGCTCAGTAACGAATCTGCCTGCCAATGCAGGAGACACAAAGGATGCCGGTTCGACCTCTGGGCTGAGATCTCCTGGAGAAGGCAAGGGCACCCCACTCCACTATTCTTGCCTGGGAAATCCCAAGGACAGAAAAGCCTGGCGGGCTACAGTCCATGGGGTAGCAAAGTGTTGGACGCGACTGAGCACGCACAAAGGCTGTAGGTCTTATACTAACAGCTGTCATATCCCTATCACATTTGAAACTAAGAAACAGGGACCGTCATGCTTTTGCAGAGACTGCTGGGTCAACAAGCTTTACCTGTGAAGGGCCAGATATCAAACAGTTCAGGCTTCGCAGGCCACACAGTCACGGTTGCTGCTGCTCTGCTACATAGCATGACAGCAGCCTCACACAGCATGTGCACAAATGGGTATATGGCGTGTCCCGATGAAACCTGATTTACAAAAACAAACTCTGGCTTAAAGTTCGCCACGGTCCGTTCCATCTTCTTCCTGGGCACACAGTTAGACCCCATTTCTCTGTCTCACCTGCAGTGAGATGTGAGCCTGACACCATGTTCCAGCTAATGCATGGAAAGGGGCATGGAAGGATCCAGGCCTGGTGCATAAACACTTCCTATACGAACCTCCACACTACCCCTACCTACTGACTGGAAGAGAAGGACTCTGAGGCCCCAGGGGATGGCAGAGCCACAAGACAGCCCCTAACCAGGAATGTCCATGCTGGAATGCTTTGTGAACAAAAAATAAGCTTGTGTTTAGCCGCTACAGTGTTGATGCTTGCTATAACACTTATCCTGCCCTGACTGATCAGTAACTTCCTTCTGGTGCTAAGGAAAGAGAGGCAGAGAACACAGGGGGCATTTGTTGAGTTTCGGTGGCTTGAAATCTTTTCTCTTTCTTAACAACACATCTCCATTTCCTTTTGAGAGATTCCATCATGCCCCCTGAGTTCAGTGTGGTGGGATGTTGCCAAGGGGTGGGTATGTGACCCAAGCTAGTCAATGAGTTGCCTCTTTTGAATGTAAATTTTAAGTAGATCAACTAGACCAGAAATAGCCGACATTTCATTCTTCCTAGTGGCAGCTTCTGGACCAGATTGTTCTTGCTAGGGTCTCACAATCATGGTCTACTAGTCCTAGGATGCAGAACCATTTTAGTTCTTGTCTTTTCCAAGTCCAGTTCTCCTGCTTTTTGTCTATTCCATGGGCTCCAAAAGCCTTCCAAGAAATTTCCTCTTGCTTATGTCAGCCAGGGCTGGTTTCTGAGGTTCATAATGAAAGAACCCTTCACACTCAGGAGCCACTGGTGGATGGTGAAGGCAAAAATGAAGACTTGCTTGTGATAAAGCCCCATCAGATGCTTCACTTCTTGTGAGGGAAGAAAGCCAGTCACCCTCTGGCGGAAGAGAGCCCAGTGATCCTTGCTTGCTGTTATGAATCCCCCACCTAATCCCCCTTCACTTGAGCACGGACAGGACCTGTAATTAGAGTAGTAGGCAGAATAATGTCCCCCAAAGATGCCCACAGCCTAAACCCCAGAACCTGTGAGGATGTTACCTAACATGGCAAAAGGGACTTTACAGATGTGACTAAGAATAAGGGATTCCTGGGTTAACTGGCTGGGCCCAACCTAACACTGAAGTCCTTGACACAGTCGTTCCTGGCTAAAGTAAGGGTCAGAGGGAAATGTGATTACAGAATTATCAGAGAGATGCAGTGTTGCTTTCAAGACGGAGGAAGGGTGTCCCAAGCCAGGGAACATGGGCAGTCTCCAGAAGGTGGAAAAGGCAAGGAAACAGATTCTCCCCTAGAGCCTTCAGAAGAGGATAAAGCCCTCCTGAGACCTTCATTTTGACTGCATGTTGCACTTTTGGCCTACGGAACCGTAAGCTAATAAATTCTTATTGTTTTAAGTCACCAAGTTTGCGATAATTAGTTACATCAACAATAGAAAACTATTAATACATGCCTGCAACCAACAGCTGTGTAGGTCTGGTGTGTGTTAAGTGTGTTGGTCTCTCAGTCATGCATGGCTCTTTGCGACCCCATGGACTGAGGCCTGCCAGGCTCCTCTGTCCACAGAATTCTCCAAGAAGAATACTGGAGTGGATAGCTGTTCCCTTCTCCAGGGGATCTTCCTAACCAAGGGATGGAACCCGGGTCTCCTGCATTGCAGGTAGATTCTTTACCGTCTGAGCCATGCGTAGCTATTAATTTTTTGGCCTAAGAGATGAGATGTCATTTCTGGGATCAGGTTCCATAAGACTGGAACATTCATTTTGCTAGCAGACTCTCTCTACTGCCTTCTTGATTCGCATGCACTGATGAGCAAGTGGCCCTGCTGTAGGGGCCCATATGATAAAGAACTCAGGGTGGCTTAGAACAACAGCAAACTAGGAACTGAGGGCCCTCCTGGAATCCAACAGCCCTCCAGGAACTGAATTTTCCCAACAACCACAGGTGCTTAGTGGAGTAGGAAATGGTAACCCACTCCAGTATTTGTGACTGGCAAATTCCATGGACAGAGAAGCCTGGCAGGCTACAGTACCTTAGGTCACAGAGTTGGACACGACTGAGTGACTGAGCATGCATGCAGACAGGTGCTTAGATCTTTGCTCAGTTGAACCTTCAGATAAGAGCTCAGCATTGACACCATAACTGGAGCCTTGTGAGAGATCCTGACGCAGGAAAAAACCAGCTAGCCCACGCCCAGACTCCCAACCTGCAGAAACGGAGATAAGAAACATGTGTTGTTTTAAGCCACTACATTTATGGTGATTTGTTACACAGTAATAGATCATAAGGCAAAAGGAGAAGACAGTGGGAGAGGATGAGATGGTTGGATGGCATCACCAATCAATGGACATGAACTTGGGGCAAACTCTGGGAGATAGTGAGGGACAGGGAGGCCTGGCCTGCTGCAGTCCATGGGGTCGCAAAGAGTCAGACATGACTTAGTGACTGAACTACAGAAGATAATAAACACTTCTACCAGATTTCCTGGACACCTTGGGACTCTATCTATAACTCAGAGAGAACAGGAAGATAGACATGGCTCCCTTTGGCCCTAATGTGTGTGAAGAGGTCAGCGGTTGATAGAGAAGCAAACTTGCGTGAAGGATGCTAGAGATATGGCCCGTGAAGGTGCGCCAGGCAAGCCATTCCTATTTCTGGGCCCCATTCCAGCTCAGGAATATTTGGTATTCAGCAGGTAGAACCCATAAGAGTATGGTAGGAATTGCTTCATTCCCTCCCCCAAATGATGACCCTACAAAGCGATAACGTACATGAAGTGTTTGCTGTAAGCCAGGAATGCTCCAAGTACTTTATATATACTCAGTTCTTACAGAAACTCTGAGAAACATATTATCACCTCCATCTTACAGATAAGGAAGCTACAGCAGAGAAGTTAAATGACTTCCCAAAGCAATTCAGCTAGTTTAAGAGGTGGAGCAGAAATTTCAAACTCAGGCAGGACTTCCCTGGTGGTCCAGTGGTTAAGAATCCACCTGCCAGTGCAGGGGACCCCAGTTCGATCCCTGGTCCGTGAAGATCTCCCATGCTTCGGGGCAACTAAGCCTGTGCTTCACAACTATGAACCTGTGCTCCAGAAACCACACTCGGCAACAAGAGACCACCTGAATGAGAAGCCCAAGCACTGCTTGGGGTTAACCCAGGAGAGTAACCCCTGCTCTCTGCAACTAGGGAAAGCCCGCACGCAGCAAGGACAACTTAGCACAGCCAACATAAATAAATATTAAAAGAAAAACCCAAACCCCAGTCTAGGCCCCCAATCTGTGGTCCTACAGATGAGGGAACAGAGCCACAAGACCACAAGCCAACACGTGGTGAAGCCAGACATCTGGGTTAATTCCATTTTTCTTTTTGGCTGCACCATGCCGCATGTGGGATCTTAGTTCCCAGGCCAGGGACTGAACTCATGGCCCCTGTGATGGAAGCATGGAGTCCTAACCATTGGGCCGCCGGGGAATTCCCTAGGTTAACTCTGAAGAAAACGCTGAGGAATTATTATTGTCCTCATTCTACAGATGAGAAAATCCTATCACTTCCCATAAGAGAAGGGCAAACCTTTCCCACTTGTTACTGTTTTCGAGGGACCTCATCCTGGTCCTGTCCGAGAGTAAGAACGGTCTATTATGGTTTCCCTAGCATCCCTGTCTAATTTTGTCCCTCACCATATTGGGAAGTGAACAGGGATGTATGTGGTCATTTCCCCTGAAACCCCACCCTCCTATTTTGCTGATGAGGAAACTAAAGTCCAGGAGGAAAAAATGAAGTGACTCAACCAAAACACCACACTCAAGGGCACAGAGACAGGACTTAAAACTTCTGGTCAACCTCCATGCCCTTTTCCTCTGTGCCACGTCAAGGCTCCAAGGTTTGTCTGTCTTTTGGGCCCCGTCACGCAGCTTGCAGATCTTAGCTTCCCAGCTAAGACAGAACCCGCGCTCCTGTAGTGAAAGCGACGCGTCCGAGCCTCTGGATCGCCAGGGAACCTCCAATGCTGCCTGCTTTGTGTACATTACCTAACATATCCCTCGCAACTCTACAATGTGAGGTTTTGCAGGTGAGTGAAGTGAGATTTGAAAAAATATGCAATTTGTCCGAAACTTTATAGCAAGTAGCAGTGTGCACCCAGAACACGCTTTGTGTTCAGGCATGAGGACTGTGTCAGCTTTTGGGGCTCTGGATCCCACCTCAGGCCTTGGTTCACAGTGGTTATCCTTCCTAGCTGGCTTACTGTGTGACGGGACTTGGACAGCCTGAGTGGCCTGGCCCAAGCCTGCCAGGATGATTCCTGTCTCCAGCTCACAGAAGATTCTTAAACACCTTGCACTGGCCTCGTTAATAGCAATCTTACAAGAGTTTCACAGTGCAGCCTTCCAGTGCTGCTGGTTTTATCCACCAGCCACATGCAGAAGAGCACGTGGCCTCACCAACCGGGTGGCCTCAGGGCTCATATCCCCGAGTGTCTCACGTAAGTCTTATGAAGCAATTTTTTTTCAAGTGGCAAAACCATGAGTAATTTTAATTTTCTTCTTTCTTTTCTGCTTTCCATATTTAAAAAATTTTTTATTTGCTTTTGATTGAAGCATAATTGCTTTACAATATTGTGCTAGTTTCTGCCATACAGTGAGGCTTCCCTGATAGCTCAGTTGGTAAAGAATCCGCCTGCTATGCAGGAGACCCTGGTTCAATTCCTGGCTTGGGAAGATCCCCTAGAGAATGGATAGGCTACCCACTCCAGTATTCTGGCCTGAAGAATTCCATGGACTGTATAGTCCACGGGGTCACAGAGTAGGACAGGACTGAGTGCCTTTCACTGCCATACAGCAACATGAATCAGGGGGTATACATATACCCCCTCCCTCTTGAACCCCCTCTTCCCCCTCCCACCCCATCCCACCCCTCTAGGTTGTCACAGAGCACTGGTTTGAGCTCCCTAAGTCGTATTTGAAAAATCTCATCTCAGGAAAGACCTCAGAGGCCTCATATTCTGGCTTCTCACAAAGGTCTAAAAAGGTCTCCCAAAAGACCACTTACTTGCCTTAATGGAAAAACAGCTTCTACTGGGCCTATGTACCAGCTCTGTAAATTGGTCTCTTGTGGCCTTATTAAATAGTCTCCCGGAGGGTTTCAAATGAACTATAAACTAGTTCCCCGGGATGCAGAATTTTAACCTTTGCAAACTGGCCTCCCCAGGTGACTCCGCAGAGCTCACAAAGGCCTGGCAAAACCAGCCTTCAAGGTGCCCTCATGTGCTGGTTTGCAAAATGGCTTCCCAAGGTGGTCTTGTATTTGGTTTTCATAAATACAAATGAAAGGTGGCTGAATGGCTGCTTTGCCAACTGGTCGCGGGAGAGCCTCAGGTGGATGGCCACATGGACTAGCCTTCTGAGAGGGAGGGCCTCAAGACGGCTGTACAAAACAGCCTCCTCTTGGCCACATTAAATGGGCGGAGAGATTTACTTTGAATCCAGAGTTCCTCAGCAAATGTCTTACAACCAGGCCTTCAGAAGCTTATGCTGACAGTGCATGACACAGCCTTTCAGAGGCGGGAGCTTCAGGATAGCTGAGTTCATTTTCAAAATGGTTTTACAGGTTGCCTCTGTATGAGTCACTGAAATGGCCCTGCAGGTCTCATGATTGACCTTAAACACTAGCCTCCCAGAGAGCCTTACGAGGGCACCACGCGGCAGCCACAGTGAGGCGCCATGCTGGCCACCCTGTGTGTGCGTGCATATGCGTGCGTTAAGTCACTTCAATCCTGTCTGACTCTTTGCGACTCCATGGACCATAGCCCGCCAGGCTCCTCTGTCCGTGGGATTCTCCAGGCATGAATACTGGAGTGGGTTGCCAAGCCCTCCTCCAGGGGATCGTCCCGACGCAGGGAGTGAACTCCCATCTCTTCCATCTCTTGCATTGGCAGGCAGGTTCTTTACCACTAGCACCTCCTGGGAGTAGTCTTATACACGACTTGGTCCCACAGGCCTCCCAGAACCTTTCCTGATTTGGCTTTTTAAATAGTTGCCACTTCAAACAGCCTTCAGGGGAGGAGCCACATCCTATTATATAAAACTCTTCCAAAGTGGTCTCATGATCTGCTTTAAAAACTGGCTTCTTTACATATTGGGCTCTTGTGTCAGGGCCAGGGGAGGCCTGGACTTTGTCTTAGCTTTACAAACCTATCTTCTGATTCCTGTTAGCCATCTGAAATGGCCTTAGAGGAGAAAGGCCCCTCCCTGGCTGTATGAAACAGCCATCCAGAGAAGCTGGCCTTACAAGGCTGTCAGCAGCAGCTTTCACACGACCAGTTGATACAGCCTTTCAGTGAAGATCAGGAATAGGCTACATGACACTGCTTTTCTCAAGGGCCTCACACTGGTGTATGTGTGCTAAGTTGCTTCAGTTGTGTCTCTCTGCAACCCTGTGAGCTGTAGCCCACCAGGCTCCTCTGTCCATGGGATTCTCCAGGCAAGAATACTGGAGTGGGTTGTCATGCCCTCCTCCAGGGAATCTTCCCAACCCAGGGATCATACATGCATCTCATATCTCCTGCACTGGCAGGCAGTTTCTTTACCAGTAGCACCACTGGGAAGCCCCATTCAGGCCTCACATCCAGGCTTGACAAATCAGGCTTCCAGCATTCCCCATTGGTCTGACAGAAAGGTTTCTTGACAACTGTTACCAAGCAATTTTCTGGAGAAAGGTATCAGCTGAATAGCCTCATGGCCTGGCTTTGCTGATTTGCTTCCCAGAGTTCCTCATTGAATTTCCTTTTTAACAAAAGGTTGTAGTAAATGAAGGGGCCTTCCAGAGGAGGGAAATCAGGGTAAATTGTATGAACAATCTTTCAGGGTGGGACTGTGGACTGGCCTTTACACTGCCCACCTCCCACCCCCACACCTGACCAAGAGCTCCACATAACAGGGATAAGCTTGTTGCACAAACAGCCTCTGGTAATCAGCTATAGGTCGGTTAACCACAGAATTTACCATACAAACCAGGACACCAGGCAGTGCTGAGTTGCTTAGTCATGTTCAACTCTTTTGTGACCTCATGGACTGTAGCCTACCAGGCTCCTCTGTTCGTGGAATGTCCCAGGCAAGAGTACTGGAGTGAGTTGCCATTTCCTATTCCAGGGGATCTTTCTGACCCAGGGATCAAACCTGAGGCTCCCATGTCTCTTGCACTAGCAGGTGGATTCTTCATCCGGGAAGCAGAATGCTATATATATAAGCCTAAGCTTGGTAAAATATACATTAATTTTTCTCTTTCAAAATTGCTTATTCGCATCATTTTCTCTGTTCTTCACTGCTTGGGACTGTCATTTCTGCATGTAGGAATTTCACCTTACACAAGTTGAATACTGGAAGTGTTGAATACTGGAAGTAGCTTTCAGGGACAAGTCATAAACTGGCATTATTCCAGGCAAATTGAGACCCACAGTCCCCTAAATCATCAGTTCAGTTCAGTCCTGTTGTGTCCGACTCTTTGCAATCCCATGGACTGCAGCATGCCAGGCCTCCCTGTCCTTCACCAGCTCTTGGAGTCTACCCAAACTAATGTCCAGAGTCCGTGATGCCATCCAACCTGCTCATCCTCTGTCATCCCCTTCTCCTCCTGCTTTCAATCTTTCCCAGCATCAAGGTCTTTTCAAATGAGTCAGTTCTTCACATCAGGTGACCGAAGTATTGGAGTTTCAGCTTCAGCATCAGTCCTTCCAATGAATATTCAGGACTGATTTCCTTTAGGATGGACTGGTTGAATCTCCTTGCTGTCCAAGGGACTCTCAAGAGTCTTCTCCAACACCACGGTTCAAAAGCATCAATTCTTCGGCACTCAGCTTTCTTTATAGTCCAACTCTCACATCCATACATGACTACTGGAAACACCATAGCTTTGACTAGCTGGACCTTTGTTAGCAAAATAATGTCTCTGCTTTTTAATAAGCTGTCTAGGTTGGTCATAACTTTTCTTCCAAGGAGCAAGCGTCTTTTAACTTCATGGCTGCAGTTACCATCGGCAGTGATTTTGGAGCCCAAGAAAATAAAGTCTGTCACTGTTTCCACTGTCTATTTTCCATGAAGTGATGTGACCAGAAGCCACGATCTTAGTTTTCTGAATGTTGCCATATGAAAAAGCCCGAGTGGCCTTGTAAACTCACCTTAAAGTCAGTCTCTCTGGGATTAACTGGCATTGGCCTTAAAAGATGTCTTGTTGATTACAGACGGCTGTTTTCTGAAAGGGGTGAGGGTGCAGGTGAATTGCCTTTTATAAAAGGTTGTATTAAATGAACGAACCTTCCAGAGAATGTTCCTGTGTCCTAGCTTTGTAAACTGACCTCCCGGAGCACCACCTGTCTGTATTGGCCTCTCCATGTAAGACAGCTTTCATGGGAAGGTCAGGTACCGGCTGCACAGAACTGCTCTTCTCAGTGGACTGTCTTGACTTCTTCAATAAAGGTCTGTTTGCTGGCATATGAAATAATCTTGAAAAGGCAGGGGTGGTGCTGGGGAGGTTGTCAGAAAAAAGACTGTATGAGCTAGCTTCTCACAGTAAACTTTTGTCTTGGCTGTACAGACCACTCTAAAGTGAACTTCAAAACAGCTTCTTGCTGGTCACGTAAAACACCAAGGAGCCAAGTACAGGCTGTACACAACCAACGGCCTAACTTGGGTCCTGAGCTTCATGAATTCACATCCAAATAGAGTACATCATTGGAAGGTGGCGTCTGGTTGGCTGTTAGACAACAACCCAAGTGGGTTCCTGTCAGCTCTAAAATAAAACCTTCTAGGAAGCCACGGCAGTCATTCCAGAATTCTCTTAAAATCTTTAAGGCTCTGAGGTGCTTCTGGGAATATATCAGTTTCAATCTAGCTTTCTGGGAACAGGCTGCTTAGTTGTGTAAAGTGCAGAAAGGCTTGGGCTGGAGCCTGCTGGTGTGATCCCAACACCTGCCCTGACTTGCTCTAACCCTGCTAAGCACCACGANTCTGTGAAAAACTGTCTCAATATGTACTTCATGTGTATTTATCCACATTAAAAAATCGTAAGGCGCTCTTCACCTACCAGGTAGAAAAGAGATACAAAAGATGGTAACAGTTTCGCCTCCCTCCTCAAACCATTTGAAAGCTAATGATTAATAATACTTTACATTTATTTAGCAATTAACACTTAGCCTATTCAACTGCATTTTTTCATGTGAGCCCTAGGAGCACCTGAAAGCTCATGTTATCACCTCTGTTTCAGAGAAGAGAAATTGGAGGACCACACAGCTGAGGCCACATGGCTGATGGGTAGCCCTTCAGGGACAGGGACCCACCTCCAGTGTTTTCTAATCTCTTTTCTGAATCAAAGCTTCTCCCTTGAAATTGACTGGTTGGAAACACAGAGATTATGTTTATTAAATATGGATGGCACAGAGCCAGGTAGCAGAACTAATCTGAGTAGACACATTAAGATATACAATTATCTGGGACTTCCCTGGTGGTCCAGTGGCTAAGACTCTGTGCTCCCGATGCAGGGGACCAGAGTTCAAAATCTGGATAGGGAACTAGGTCCCACATGCCACACCTAAGGGCTCACATGCCACAGCCAAACATCCTGCAAATTAGGATAGAAAATTGTGCTGCAACCAAGACCTGGCACAGCCAAATAAATAAATATATATTTTAAAGATATAGTTATCTTGCTAGCTGAGATTCTGAGGCAAAAGCAAGATGAAATTTAATAGCAACAATTGTTAAAAGTTATAGTCAGGCAGAAGTACAGGGTTGGGAAAGACCTCGAGGACCTGGGGGGTTACAAGATTTATACTGACCAGTAGTATGATATAATTGCTGAAAAATCCCAATGAGCTTGGGCTGCATTAAAAGAGGTTTAATGTCTTAAGGCATAACCACTTCATTGTTTTCTATCCTAAACAAAGGAGCACATCCAGACATCTGTGTTCAGTTCTAGAAGCTGCATAAGGGAGGCATGCTCACAACAAAGCTGGCGTCCAGGGTTGTAACTGGGGGATGATGGGATCTAAAAAACTTGTCATGTGAGGAATAGTTGACAATTATCGGTGAAAAGCTGGCAGGATGGAACTTACTGAGTGTTGTTCCAGAGAGCAGAATTAGGTCCAGATGGTGTAATGGATTCAACCATAAAAGGATAAACTGGGAGATCTCCAACACCTCTTTCCAGTTCTGAAATGATATGATCCTCTGACAAAGGATTTATTCCATTTTGGTTTTATATATATATATATCCTATATATATGTATATATATATATAGGATATATATATATATATATATCTTTTGTTGTTGTTGTTTGTTTTTTAAATTGAAGTATAGTGGGCTTCCCAAGTGGCTCAGTGGTAAAGAATCTGCCCGCCAAGCAGGAGGGTTTGATCCCTGGGTTGGGAAGATCCCCTGGAGGAGAAAATGGCAACCCACTCCAGTATTCTTGCCTGTGAAATCCCATGGACAGAGAAGCCTGCCAGGCTTCTCCATGGGGTCGCAAAGAGTCGGACACGATTGAGTGACTATACCACCACCACCACCAGAGTTGAATTACAGTGTTGTGTTCATCAGTGCTATACAGCAAAATGACTCAGCTGGCTCAGATGGTAAAGCGTCTGTCTACAATGCGGAAGACCTGGGTTCGATCCCTGGGTCAGGAAGATTCCCTGGAGAAGGAAATGGCACCCCACTCCAGTACTCTTGCCTAGAAAATCCCATGGGGTTGCAAAGAGTGGGATACAACTAAGCGACTTCACTTTCACTTTTCACTTTCTCTCATACACATATACATTTTTTTTCATATTCTTTACCATTATGGTTTATCACAGGATATCACTATTTATATAGTTCCCTGTGCTATAGAGTAGGACCATATTGGTTATCCATACTTTGGCTTAATATGCTGATAGACATTCTAACAGTTAATCCCTGCTTGATCGGAGAACAAGCTATTATCATTTAATGAATTTTCCATTCCTAGAGTCACTTGAGTGGGGGTGTATCAGGAGCTATGAAAGGAATTCTTCTATGTGGATGTTAAACCCAATATTTCATGTTTCTCCTAACATTCTATGAATATTTATCTAGTACTTGGTATAGTCAAGACACAGTCCTAATATTCAAAGTGTAAGATACAGAGGTATACTATTCGCCGTCAGTATATTTTGTCATCATCAATCAGCTCTTACACAATTTATACAAATAATCTAATTTTGTTCCATTATATATTATTTTTAAAGATCGTCATTGAAGGGCTATTTGATAGAACTAAAAGGAACTGGCCCCATGCAACTAGTTGTGGATATTTTAACCCACAAGGGGGCAGAATTTACTTAGGATTAGCTATGCCTCATATTAGTAAAATGGATTATTAACATTGATAAAGAATTATAGATTACCTTGGATTTAAGTACTTTGCTGCCATTTGTGGTTATATGCTAAATTTCAAACTGTATGCATTTAGTTTCCAGGGGTCATGGGAAAAAAGTCCATTAAAGAAATAGAAACACTTTTTAAAATAAGTTAAGATCACTGGTTTAACTTTTTTCAGCTGAAATGGATGTTTATTTTGTCTGAGACCTAACAAACTTATTTTCATTGCAGAGTTTCTTATGAAACGAATTGGTTACTTAGGTCTTGTGCAGTGTCATCTGCAGAGAGTCAATAAAGAAAGGTAGGGGCTTCCTTGGTGGTCCAGTGGTTAAGACTCCGAGCTTCCAATGCAGGATGCCCAGGTTCCACCCCTGGTTGGGGAACTAGATCCCACATGCTGCAACTGAGTGTTCACACGCTGTAACTAAAGATCCTGCCTGCTGCAACAAAAATAAAAGATTCCAAGTGCTGCAACTAAGACCTGGTACAGCAACATAAATAGATGGCATCACCAACTCAATGTACATGAGTTTGCACAAACTCAGGGAGATAGTGGATGACAGGGAAGCCTGGCGCGCTTCAGTCCATGGGGTTGCAAAGAGCTGGACATGATTGAGTGACTGAAAAACAACAAAAAAAGAAAGGCAAAGAGTGAAGGAATAAATATCCATTCAAAGTATTTTAGAGCGGAGGAATTAGCAGAAGAACCCTTCAGTTCAGTTCAGTCGCTCAGTCGTGTCTGACTCTTTGCAACCCCATGAATCGCAGCACTCCAGGCCTCCCTGTCCATCACCAACTCCTGGAGTTCACTCAGACTCATGCCCATCGAGTCAGTGATGCCATCCAGCCATCTCATCCTCTATCATCCCCTTCTCCTCCTGCCCCCAATCCCTCCCAGCATCAGAGTATTTTCCAATGAGTCAACTCTTCGCATGAGGTGGCCAANTCCAGGCCTCCCTGTCCATCACCAACTCCTGGAGTTCACTCAGACTCATGCCCATCGAGTCAGTGATGCCATCCAGCCATCTCATCCTCTATCATCCCCTTCTCCTCCTGCCCCCAATCCCTCCCAGCATCAGAGTCTTTTCCAATGAGTCAACTCTTCGCATGAGGTGGCCAAAGTACTGGAGCTTCAGCTTTAGCATCATTCCTTCCAAAGAAATCCCAGGGCCGATCTCCTTCAGAATGGACTGGTTGGATCTCCTTGCAGTCCAAGGGACTCTCAAGAGTCTTCTCCAACACCACAGTTCAAAAGCATCAATTCTTCGGTGCTCAACTTTGGTCCTTTTAATCTTGATGTTTAGCTTTTGTTCTAGGCCAGTAATTTACTGAATTACAAAACCCTGGAACGGGCTGGTTCTCTGCAACATAGAATCTCAAACTTGAGAAGGCCCAGAAGGTCGTTTTGGTTGTTATCTTACCTTCATGTAAATTTCATATTTAACACTAATCTGCTAAAACATATCAAATTGTTCATAGTCTCTTATTATCACTAAATCTAAAACCACAGCTGAACTGCTACACGATCTTGACAGGTTTGTTAGTGTGTGTGTATGCCTAGTTGTGTCCAATTCTTTTCGATCCCATGGAGTGTAGCTCACTAGGCTCCTCTGTCCAGGAGATTTCCCAGGCAAGAATCCTGCAGTGGGTTGCTATTTCCTTCTCCAGGGCATCTTCCCAACCCAGGGATCGCATCTTTGTGTCCTGCATTGGCAGGTGGATTCTTTACCACTAGCGCCACCTGGGAAGCCCACTATAGTTTTAAAATACATTGAGTGACAAATTTGTACTATAATTTTGTTGGTTTCCTGGCTCTTCTGTCTGTCCCTAGAGGGTGATGGAGGGTGAAACAGATGAAGTTCAGGACGGTCATCTTCTCTTTGTCATTAGCTTTGATGAGAAGGTGGAGAATGAAGGATAAAGTCAAAGACTGAGCTGAGGCTTTAATTTATCAGTGGATTTTAATTATCAACATAATCTCAAGTCTCCATTGCCATGAACCCCTAAAAATTGATTGCTGCTCTCTCAATAGCCAGTCTGCATCTATTTTTAATTTCCCCTCTCTGGTTGAATCTCTGCTGAAAGTGATAAAAGATTTAGGTTTAGAAAGTGACTTAGCTTTTGGAATGAGATAGAAGCTATAAATAGGCATGTCAATGAAACAGGTTAGTTCTTAGAGTGTCAGCATCAAAGGCATATATTCAAATCTGATCTGCATATAGACATGGGCAGGCTTTTAGGGGTCTCTAGACAGGTTCGTGTATTTGTATGTTCCTGCATATTTGAACACAAATAAACACGTGGAACATGTACAAGCAAGCATACTACCTAGAACAGAATTCTGAGGAATACCTGGTGTCTGTGCAAGTCCAGAGCGATCCCTTTAGACTGGGTTTGTAGCCTTCCCTTGACCTGGATAAACCATTACTCTCAGATAGCCAACCCCCAGCTGTAGGACAGTGGTAGAGCTCACAGGCCATTTATGTGATATTAGTGACCAGTATGTGAGACCTCACCAGGACTGAAGGTCCACAGTGATGGTCTGATCTGCCAAACACTGAGGTCAGCTTGGCAACTCATTTCCTAAGCAGTCAGACTGCCATTCCCAGTCTTTGGAATGTCATTACCTATCAATCAGAGCTGCTCAAAGTCCAACCAATTCTTCCAGCCCAAGTTAAATATTCAATATTTCCTTTCCTTTTTTTTTTAATGTTCTTGTTTTTGGCCATGCCTCATGCAGGATCTTAGTTTCCTGCCCAGGAATTGAACCCGTATCTGTGCCCCCTGCATTGGGAATGCAGAGTCTCAACCACTGGACCACTATATGAAGCCATCCCTGATCACCTTGGTGATCTTCCTCTTAAATTCCTAGAGCACATTCTGACCCTCACCTTCATATTGATCACACATTGCCTTGAGATAGATTTGTTGGGTGCTTATATTGTTTCTTTACTATTGGGGTGTCTTCATAGACAAAAAGAGAATGTCATTCATTTTTGTAGCCTGACACCACTTAGGGTGGGAACCGGAGGGCAGCTCATATTCGTCAAACAACTATACACTCCTGGTTACCACTGTCCTCTTAAAAAATATTCACAATCTAAAAGTTGAGTGCATGCATGTTCAGAGCCACCTGAGACGCCCTTAAAAGTTGAGTTATGTTTTAATCTGTGGGAATTTTAAGGACTTCAATCCCTGAAGACAGCATCACAAGTAACCCTGAGAGAACTGCTCTGAGAAGGCAAGGGGAGGAGCCAGGTTATACAGAAGTTTTCCAGCAAAGGGCAGGTAGTCTGAACATCAAAAGGTTATTTTTAATTAAAGGAAGCCAGTATCCCAAGTTAAGGAATTTGGTGCTTTTCTGTGTATAGGAAGACACAAGAGTATGGGCGCACTGAAATCACTCCTTTCATACGCATCTCAGCTTCTCTAGGCCAATATCTCCTGTTTTCACATCCGGAGCTCCCTTGGGGCTCACCCTGGGGTGAGGCCACAGTTTACTGGCTGTTCAGTTCAGTTCAGTCGCTCAGTCGTGTCCGACTCTTTGCGACCCCATGAATCGCAGCACGCCAGGCCTCCCTGTCCATCACCAACTCCCAGAGTTCACTCNTTGGACCTTTCCCTTGGTTTTTCCTCTGTGGCATGGGGACACGCGCGATAACCTCTGTAACGGTAACTTCGTATACAAAGCAGTTTCTCACCCACATTTTATCAGTCAGTCCTCTTTTTACAGAGAGATGAATCAAGGTAAACCAGTCCATCCTAAAGGAAATCAATCCTTAATATTCATTAGAAGGACTGATGCTGAAGCTGCAGTACTTTGGCCACCTGATGCGAAGAACCGGCTCATTAGAAAAGACCCTGATGCTGGCAAAGATTGAAGGCAGGAGGAAAAGAGAATGACAGAGGATGAGATGGTTGGATGGCATCACCGACTGGATGGACATGAGTTTGACCAAACTCTGGGAGATGGTGGAGGACAGGGAAGCCTGGTGTGCTGCCATTCGTGGGCTTGCAAAGAGTCGGGCACTACTGAGCAACTGAACAACAGCAGAATCAAGGTTCAGTGAAATAAAGTGGCCAAGTATTTGTACTTTAGGAAAGTCACAGATGCTGACTTTTCAAAGTTCACCCCCAAGTGCTGCATCCACAGCCTGTGAAAGTGAGGAGGACCAGGGTGTCAGTGTGGAGTGGCATGCAGGGGGTCAGAGCCTTCACTTCTGCCCCTGCTGCCTTGATGTTGGGTGGTGTTGGCATCACCCCAGGGCATCTGGTTTTGATCATTCACCCTATGGCCTNTGCTGCATCCACAGCCTGTGAAAGTGAGGAGGACCAGGGTGTCAGTGTGGAGTGGCATGCAGGGGGTCAGAGCCTTCACTTCTGCCCCTGCTGCCTTGATGTTGGGTGGTGTTGGCATCACCCCAGGGCATCTGGTTTTGATCATTCACCCTATGGCCTTAAAAGACCAGGCCATTGGAAGCGCTGAGCAGAGGCGTTTGAAACTGAGCAGAATGCTGAGAGTTTGGCTCATACTAGTTTTGGAGGTTGGGTAGAAATGGGAAGGAAACTTGTTCACTGGTGTTAAAGAAAACTTTATTTGTAACATTTGTTAAAGAAGGTATTGTTTAGTGGTTAAGTTGTGTCCAACCCTTTGCAACCCCATGGAATGGAGCCTGTGAAGCTCTTCTGTCCATGAGATATTCTAGGAAAGAATACTGGAGTGTGCTGTCATTTCTTTCTCCAGGGGATCTTCCTGACCCAGGGTTCAAACCCAGGTCTTCTGCATTGGCAGGTGAGTTTTTTTACCACTGGGCCGCCTGGGAAGCCCTACAAGCAGACTTTATCCATGGAAGACTGCTGCAGTGGAGCGTGGGCTGGGGGTGCGATATGTTGTGATAGGGTAGAGATGAAGTACAACTCTGAACACAGGAAGGACAAGTGGAGATTGATAGCCAAGGAGCAAAGTCTGGCTCAGTGGACAGAAACTTACTAAGAGGAAGCGTCATGGGTAAGGGGAATTCTAACTGAACCAAGTTCACAGAATTTTTGCTGATGGCAGGCCAGGGTGATAAGATATCAAGGGCAGAGGATAAGGATTGTGATCAGATATGAAGGGTCGGGGATTTTTGCTAAACTGACCCATCGGAATTCTTGGTGAAACTAGACTAAACAGATTAAAAACAGAGCCTAAGGGCACGGTCTAGTTACAAAGAGGACTCTTCAGAAGAGTCTGAGTAGAGTTAAGTTGAGGAGAGAGTATTTGTCACTGATTGCCAGGGATGTGTCAGGCATTGTCTGGGCCCCTTGGATTTCCCAAAATTACATAATTGTCTCCACAACCCTGTGTTGTTCAGTCACTGAGTCATGTCCAACTCTTTGTGACCCCATGGACTGCAGCACCCCAGGCTTCCCTATCCTTTACCATCTCCCAGAGCTTGCTCAAACTCATGTCCATCGAGTCATGCCATTCAACCATCTCATCCTCTGCTGTCCCCTTCTCCTCCTGTCTTTGATCTTTCCCAGCATCGGAGTCTTTTCCAGTGAGTCGGCTCTGCATGAAGTGGCCAAAGTATTGAAGCTTCAGCCTCAGCATCAGTCATTCCAATGAATATTCAGGATTGATTTCTTTTGGGATTGGTGGCGGTTTAGTTGCTAAGTCGTGTCCGACTGTTGGGACTCCATGGACTGTAGCCTGCCAGGCTCCTCTGTCCATGGGATTCTCCAGGCAAGAATATTGGAGTGGGTTGNCAATGAATATTCAGGATTGATTTCTTTTGGGATTGGTGGCGGTTTAGTTGCTAAGTCGTGTCCGACTGTTGGGACTCCATGGACTGTAGCCTGCCAGGCTCCTCTGTCCATGGGATTCTCCAGGCAAGAATATTGGAGTGGGTTGCCATTTCCTTCTTCAAGGGATCTTCCTGACCCAGGAATTGAACCCAGGTCTCCTGTATTGCAGGCACATTCTTTACTGACTGAGCTACAAGGGAAGTCCTCCTTCAGGATTGACTGGTTTGATCTCCTTGCAGTCCAAGGGATTCTCAAGAGTCTTCACCAACACCACAGTTCGAAAGCATCAGTTTTTTGGAGCTCAGACTTCTTTATGGTCCAACTCTCACATCCATATATGACTACTGGAAAAACCATAGCTTTGACTAGACAGACCTTTGTCAGCAAAGTAATGTCTCTGCTTTTTAATCACTGTCTAGGTTTGTCATAGCTTTTCTTCCAAGGACAAATGTCTTTTAATTTCATGTCTGGAGTCACCTGATCTGCAGTCATTTTGGAGTCCAAGAAAATAAAGTCTGTCACTGTTTCCATTGTTTCCCCATCTATTTGCCATGAAATGATGGCACCAGATGCCATGATCTTTGTTTTTTTGAATGTTACATTTTAAACCAGCTTTTCCCACAACACTGTGCAGTCAAGAGTATCATGTTGATCTCAGTGACCTTGACCTGGCAGTAGCTTTAAGCAAAATTTCAGTTCCTCGGCCAGAGACTGAAGTCAGGCCTTGACAGTGAGAGTGCTAAATCTAGCCCCTAGACCACCAGGGCAGAGGCCAGTGACAAGGCCCTGGCTCTATAGAAATGCTTTTCCACATAGAGAGTAGTGAAGCAAGTAAGGTGTTTATTAGGAGGGAAAAGAGTGCTTGGGGATAGACACACGGGTGGACTCAGAGAAAGAGTCATGCCCTCACGGTAGGTTGAGTCACTCACATGGGGCATTTCTTCCCGATTCCCTTTGACCAATCATCTTGCTTTGCCTGCCTCTGAGTCCCTATTTGGTTACTCATGGTCCTTCCCTTCATGCACATGGGTCTCAGCCAAGATGGGTTCCAGTAGAGGCTTATGGGTTGGATGACAGCACTCTCTTTGTGACCTCCAGGGGAGCTTTCTGTGCATATGTATAGTTGGGACGATCTCCTTGACTTTGAGAATGAGAAATATGTGGTCTCTGTCTTTTGACTGGGAGGGGCTCATTTCTTCTAACTCTTCATCTTGGAATACCTGTCCACTGGGACAAACTTCAGCTGCTCAGTCTGGGGCCCATCTATCTCCTATAGATGGTCCTATAGTCCTATAGACTATAAATGTCTCATTTATAGTCCAGGATACTGAAGCTTGCTGAAGGCCACTTCAGCTGATCAGTGGATTTTGGCGACTGTGCTAGCACCTGAGAAAACACACTGAATCAGCTTACCCGGCCCTTATGGAGCTCACAATGAGAGTCACGGATATTTATGGAGCCTTTACTGTGCACTCAGTGCTTCCAGGTTACTTTAAAAATATTAAAATCATAGATAGCTATTTTAATAATCATCCCCAGTTGAGTGATGCTAGGGCTCAATTGTACCCTATGCTTCTGGGAAACAGGATGAAAGGAAGTCCCCTTACCCTTTTTTTTTGTTTTGGAAAACCACTTCCTGCAAAGAACCACCCTTCCTCCTATGACCTGGGGAAAACTCATGGATGCCTACTTTGTTTACCTATGACAAGGCCAGTCACAGACCCTCTGAATCCCTGTTCTTTGCCTCATAAGTGATTAGCAGAACTGCTTGTCTCCAGCAGTCAATCTGAACCAAATTTTCTTGTGGACAAATGGCAATGTTGCCCACCATCTCAGTAAACAAGAAATGTTGCCCATCATCAAGCCATGGGCCACTAGAGCCACCCTTGTCAGTGAGCCTGAGAATTCAGGATATAGAAAAGCAGGATACTGGCCCTCCATAGATGCATATCCCAAGGAAAATTTTAATGAGTTCACACTCTTGCATCTTCCCAAACATAGAAAAGCTCTAAAATTGTTAACTTGTAATATCTGATATTGTAATTAGCAATAATCTTTTGATGTTCCACTTCATGGATTTTGGGTTGTTGCTTGTTTGTTTTGCAAAAACTCTTCTATATCTTGCCTTCTCCCTCACTACTTAGGAACAGTCTTATCTGAGAGGCTGTATCCTGAGCTATGCATGCATGTTCAGTTGTGTCTGAATCTTTGAGACCTCCATGAACTGCAACCCACCAGATTCCTCTGTCCGTGGAATTTTTCAGGCAAGAATATTGGAATGGGTTGTCATTTCCTCCTCCAAGGGGTCTTCCCGACCCGAGAATTGAACCCATGTCTCCTACAGCTCCTGCATTGGCAGGCAAAACGCTGGCCACTAAGCCCCCTGGGAAGTCCCATTGTGGGCTCTAGTCCTCAGTAATGTCTGAACAAAACATAACTCTCAATGTTTAGGTTGTGAGGTTTTTTCTGGTTGACCCTTGTTAACTAAACTATGGTTAAATTCTCTCCTTCCCCCAAATCCCTTCATTTTGGTCCACTCTCAGCCTAACCCCTCCTGAGAAGAGACTGGCCTCAGGACAAAATATTCCCTGACTTCCCTTGTGGCTCAGATGGTAGAGAATCTCCCTGCAATGCAGGAGACCTGGGTTCAATCCCTGGGTCAAGAAGAGCCTGCAACCCACTCCAGTACTCTTGCCTGGAAAATCCCATGGATGGAGGAGCCTGGTGGGCTACAGTCCATGGGGTCCCAAAGAGTTGGACACAACTGAGCGACTTCACTTTCACTTTCACTGAGGCGCTTGCAGAACTATAGTCACCGCACTGTCTGATACAATAGCCCCCTTTCCCCTTTGCAATCCTCTTTTCAAATCAAAGCCTCCCCTTACTAAGTCTGATTTTACTTTTATTTGACAGTGGATGGGCAGAGACTACAGTAGTGGGGGCACTTGGCCTCTAGGAGCCCAGACAGACCCCACTGCAGGGGCCAGAAGAGATTTGAAACCAGGACCCCCTAATTCTAGAAGGGTACCCTGATTTTCTTCAACAGTCAGGAAATAGATTCTGGTCTTTAACATTGAGTGGGAAGTGCTGCCAGTCAGGCAATGATAAATACCTCCTTTGCGAGCTTGTTTGTGTTTTCAAAACTGGCTGAGGTGAAGTAGGGGCACAGATGAAATGTTTTAGAAAACAAAAGAACCACAGTCTTTCACTATGGGGTTCCACTTCTTGCAGCCTCACCAATTCACCCCCACCCCGCCTCCCCTCATTTCCCACAGCCTTGGAATTGGCCATAAAGCTGACAGACCCATTTGAGTGCTTCAAGAAGCACTGAGCAAATAAAAGGCATCATTTGTGTCCCTGTTTGTGATTTTTCTCCATTTGATCAGCAGCCTGTAATTTTAATATACCCCAGTGTGCTGGGAATGTTTGTGGCTTAATTATCACATTTATTTAAAATATACACATGCAAACAAAACTCAAACTGGAAAACAACACTTAGCCTGGCAATGGAAGAGACGTTTAATTTACTCCCATTGTTTAAAGATGGTGTGAAAACCTCCCGTATACTGGCTCTTTCAGTGGTTTGCTGTGTGACCTGGGGCTGGTCACTTACCTGTTCTGTGCCTTCATTCCACTTTGGCATATGATCTTCACGGCCTCAGCAAGGTGTTAGTAAATTGAAGATGATCTTAGAAGTCTGGGCAGGAAAAAACATGGTGTGTTGTTAGCTGGACACCGCTGGGATGGAGGCAAGAAATCTCCAATGTCAAGTCAGACAGACAGGAACACTTACTGCTTTTATGAGCCCTGGTGTTCTCCTCCAGGAAATGGGTATGAGAACCTCCATACCCGTGACTACTACATGGTGAGTATTAATAAGACAATTATATGNGCATGCTGTGTGGGGTAGCAATATATATATACATACATACACATACATACACATATATGTATGTATTTTTAAATATAGAGTTAATTGGAAGGATTACATATGTGTGTGTGTGTGTGTGTGTGTGTGTGTGTGTGTGTGAGTCGCTCAGTTGTATCCGACTCTACGACCCCATGGACTGTAGCCCGCCAGGCTCCTCTGTCCATAGGATTCTCAAGGCAAGAATACTGGAGGGGGTTGCCATTTCCTTCTCGAGGGGATCTTCCCAACCCAGGGATGAGCCTGGGTCTTCTGCATTGCAGGCAGATTCTTTACCCTCTGAATCACTAGGGAAGTCTCTTAAATATATCTATATAATATAATATAATACATGTGTGTGTGGGTATATGTATGTGTGTGTATATATATAGGGTTAATTGGAAGGATTAATCCACATGACTCTTGTAACACATTTAGAACAGCGTACTATTGTGTGCTCAGTATATGCTTGTTCTTTCTCCTCTTTGCTTACATCTCAGGATCTCTCAGAGTCATTTACCATCTTCTCTCTGTCTGAAATGCTGCATCCATCTCTTTCATCAAATCTGCTATTTTTCTCATTTGTTCTTACTCTCCTAGAGCTCAGCTTCTTTCTCTGGAATGTGAGTTCTTCAAGAGCAGGGACCAGGGTTTGTGAATTGCTGTTTCCACTGCCCTGCACCTATCAAAGGTCAACACATATGTGTAAAAGAAATCAATCAATCAGTCACCAAAGTTGATTTTGCAGACCCATGGTTCCATGTATCTAATGCTGCCCAACAAACCACCATAACATGTAGTGACTTAGAACGTCTAACACTAATTTTGTGCCCCAGTCTACAATTTGAACTGGATATGGGTGGGGATAGCTTGCCTGTGTTTCTATTTTGGGGTGGCTGGAAGGCCAGGAGCTGGAGACAGCTGAAAGATTGTCCACCCACATATCTGGTTGCTGGGCTGGGAGAATTCAGGCAGCTGCTACACAGTCTCTGCACCAGGATGGTGTCAGGGTGCTGGACTTCTACATGTCAATGCAGGGCACCCAAGTTGTATGCCCCAAGTAAGAGTACCAGAAGGAAGCTTTGTCACTTAAAAAAAAAAAAAAATCAAAGCAATTTTCGAATAGCTCTAGATTTAACAGAAAACTTGCCAAGATAACATAGAGGGTTTCCGAATACTTGATGTCCAGTTTCTCCTATTCTCTTGGGTTAGTATTGTTCACGTATCACAACTAATGAACCGATATCGATACTTTGCTCTGACCGCCTTTGTTGTTCAGTCACTCAGTTGTGTCTGACTCTTTGCAACCCCATGGGCTGCAGCACGCCAGGCTTCTCTGTCCTTCACTATCTCTCAGAGTTTGCTCAGTCTCAAGTCCATTGAGTTGGGGATGCTTTCTAACTATCTCATCCGCTGTTGACCCCTTCTCCTGCACTCAGTCTTTTTCAGCATCAGGGTCTTTTTCAGTGAGTCGCTCCAAAGTATTGGAGCTTCAGCTTCAGTGTCAGTCCTTCCAATGAATATTCAGGGTTGATTTCCTTTAAGATCAACTGGTTGGATCTCCTTGCAGTCCAAGGGATTCCCAAGAGTCTTCTCCAACACCGCAGTTTGAAAGCCTCAGTTCTTCAGTGCTCAGCCTTCTGGTCCAGCTCTCACATCCATACATGCCCACTGGAAAAACCAAAGCCTTGACTAGACGGACCTTTGTTGGCAAAGTAATGTCTCTGCTGTTTAGTCTCTATCTAATGTTATCATAGCTTTTCTTCCAAGGAGCAAGTCTCTTAATTTCATGGCTGCAGTTTACTGTCCACAGTGATTTTGAAGCCCAAGAAAATAGTCTGTCACTGTTTCCATTGCTTCCTCATCTATTTGCCATGAAAGTTTTTACCAAACATCCCCTTTCTGTCCTAGGGTTCCATCCAGGATACCACAGGACATTTAGTCTCCTTTGGAGCCCTGGGGCTGTGACGGTGTCTCATACTTCCCTAGTTTTTGATGACTTTGACAACTTTGAGTTCCTCAACTAGAATCTCTTGGATTTTTTTTTTTATCATGAATAGGCTGGGGTTATGGGTTTGGGGGGAGGGCAGAAAACCACAGTGGTGAATGTGGTTCCTATCACATCATACCAAGGGCGCATACCGTCAGCATGACTGTTCACTGCTGATGTTAATCTTGATCAAGTGGTTGAGGTGGTGATTGTGAGTTTTTTCCACTGTACAATCACCCCCCTCCCCACTCTGCTGCTTTCATACTGTATTTTGAGGAAGGAAGTCACTCAATATTCACAGCCCACGCTTAAGGAGTGGGGAGTCGGGCTCCATCTTCTTAAAGGTAGAGTATCTAACATAAGTTATGTGAAATTCTCCTGCCTGGAAGATGAGTCTAGTCTCCCTCATTTATTTATGTGTGCAGCCATTGGCTTATGTTAGTATTGGCTCACGCTCAGTATTGTGCTCAGGGTATGTTCTTTTTTTTGTTGCTGGAATTCTTCTAGCTTTGGCCCCCACTGGGGACTTTTCCAGGTTGACTCCTGTGTCCCTTTCACTCCACTCATCCTGTGTGTGTGTGTGTGTGTTCACTTCCTTACATTTGGGTTCTACAAGTTGTTCCAGCCTCATTGTGTCAATTTCCGGATCTTGTCTAGAATCAGCCATTTCTCAAAGGAGGCCTGGTTCCTTTTTATTGAAGGATGGTATTAGAAACCAAGCTTCAGGTGTTAGGTGTGCTCACTGCCAGTGGGGTGTATCACTTTTTTAAGCATGCTTCAGAAGTCATGGATTTCCCTTCTGTTGTAATAAGAATGAAGGGGAGAGACCGCAGATTCTCTGCCTGTTGGTTGGAGGTCTGTTATTATCATATGGTAAGAGCTTATGAGTTGGGATATACTTGTGCCATCATTTTTGGAAAATATCTGTCATATGAGCTATGCTGCTACACAACCAAGGATTCTTACTTTATTCAAAATGTCTTTCACTCCCGTCTTGTTTCTATTTTTGCCTCAAAGAAACTCTTTCCATGGTGTGGTTTTTCTTGATGATGGTTTTAGTGGATAAATAACATTTAGTGGATTAAATAACATTAAAGCCCCATTGTGAGACAATCATTGCCTTCTCCATGCTCTCTTAGTCCTTCTCCTGGGGTCAAGGAGGAGGTCTCAGTTTGGAGGAAGGAAGTCTCAGTTTTGAGGAAGGAAGTCACTCAATATTCACAGCCCATGCTTTAAGGAGTGGGGAGTCGGACTCCATCTTCTTAAGGGTAGAGTATCTAACATAAATCATGTGAAATTCTCCTGCCTGGGAAATGAGTCTAGTCTCCCATGTTCATTTCTTTTCTTCTTTAATGTTCTGGTTCAGAGCATTCTTACAGCACAGACTTCTAGGTAGAATTTAATCGTATCTGTTTTACTTTGGCAGTTACTCTTTGGAACAGAGATGTTCACCTCTTCTAAGCATGCATACTCATCTGTGCCCCCCACACCCCCACATCCCAGTTCCCTGCACTTTGACAGGGCCATGTGACTACCCGTGGCCAATGGGCTTTGCGTAGAAGATTTAAAAGCCTGTGAGCAACTCTCTTGTTCTCTCTGGCTGTTCTAAGATGATATTGCTTTTCTCTGCCCGAGACTCATGGACTGGTTGAAGCGGGTCTTCTGCCAACCCACTCTGAAAATGAAACAAGTGTTATGGGAAACCTTAGAACTCTTGAGATCAAATGTTATTGCTGCATCACTTCAGTTCAGTTCAGTTCAGTCGCTCAGTCGTGTTCGACTCTTTGCGACCCCATGAATCGCAGCACGCCAGGCCTCCCTGTCCATCACCAACTCCCGGAGTTCACTCAAACTCACGCCCATCGAGTCGGTGATGCCATCCAGCCATCTCATCCTCTGTCGTGCCCTTCTCCTCCTGCCCCCAATCCCTCCCAGCATCAGAGTCTTTGACAATGAGTCAACTCTTCGCATGAGGTGGCCAAAGTATTGGAGTTTCAGCTTTAGCATCATTCCTTCCAAAGAACACCCAGGGCTGATCTCCTTTAGAACGGACTCATTGGATCTCCTTGTAGTCCAAGGGACTCTCAAGAGTCTTCTCCAACACCACACTTCAAAAGCATCAATTCTTTGGCACTCAGCCTTCTTCACAGTCCAACTCTCACATCCATACATGACCACTGGAAAAACCATAGCTTTGACTAGACGGACCTTTGTTGGCAAAGTAATGTCTCTGCTTTTCAATATGCTATCTAGGTTGGTCATAACTTTCCTTCCTTAATACACCTTAAACAGAGTGTTACTGGGTTTTCATTTATAAAATGATGCAAAACTTACCAAAATAAAAAGAGAATTAGTTCAAAGAAAAATAAGTGACTCACTTGCTACATGATACTCAGATATGGTGGAAATCCTCAGGGCAAGGACTTAGATGAGTAGCATTTGGGGAAATACTGCTGCCGTGTTCTCATCCTGATCGCTGCGTGGGAACTCTGGCCTTTATAAGGATTGGCCAGAAAAATAAATCTCTGTTAATTCCCATTTGTTCCCTGTATGTCCAATGGCTTAAACAACAATCACTAGAATCTCTTCATTAAAGCTGATTAGTCAGAGATTACATGAAAAGATTTGAATTTTCTATTTGGTTTTAGAGCCAAATAGCTTGCTGATAGTGTTCCCCAGACACTAATCAAGGGTATAAACCTGGTGTGAGGGAGCTTTTCAACTCTTTCTGTTCCTGGGGTGCTCTTTAAAGGCAGAAACAAATGCAAACTGACTCAGAATGAGAGACCACCCAAACACCACGTCCCCAGAGGGGAAGGATGGAGCCCGTTCCAACTCAGCACCACCAGCAGCCGGCCACGTGCAGATTAGAGAGTAATTGGGTCTTGGCGCGGTGATTTGCATGTTGGAAACTGCTAAAATATTCATGTACTTGACTGCGTCTCCTCCAATTAGATGTAATAAATGCAGATTTGGGTGGCCATATGTTTTATTTTGATGTAACTGTTTTAACCTTTATGGAGTGTGTGTGTGTGTGTGTGTTTCTCTAGGGCTGACTTGATTTGAGATAAGCTGGCATTTTAAGAGGCAGTGTGATTCGTTTATTAGAGACTCCTTGGGATTGCAAGAACAGGCAGTGTTAGCTAGCCTGCTCAAACTAGAAAGCTTGAACCCTTCTGCTTTTATTTATTCCCCTACTCCTCCTTCTACCCCTTCCTTCCTCCCTTCTTTTCTCCCTTCCTCCCTTTGATTAATCTCTCTAAGCCTCAGTTTTCTCATCTGTAAAATGGGGATGATAAAAATACCTATGAGAATTTTTCCACTGAGTCAGCCCTTCCCATCAGGTGGCCAAAGTACTAGAGCTTCAGCTTCAGAATCAGTCCTTCCAATGAATATTCAGGGTTGATTTCCTTTAGGACTGATGGTTTGATCTCCTTAATGACTCATTGGGAAAGATCCTGATGCTGGGAAAGACTGAGGGCAGGAAGAGAAAGGGGAACCAGGATGAGATGGTTGCATGGCATCAACAACTCAATGGACATGAGTTTGAACAAATTCTGGGAGATGGTGAAGGACAAGGAAGCCTGCCATGCTGCACTCCTTGGGGCTGCAGAGTCTGATAAGACTTAGCAACTGAACAACAATGAGAATTTTTATGAGGAATAGAAAAGTATCTTTTCTGCTGATGAGGCATTTAGTACAGTGTTTGGCACGTATAAAGTGTTCATTAATGAGAGCCATTGTTATTGTTATTATTATTGGCTCTGTGTCTTTTAGCAGATTACTTAATTTTTCCGAACCTCAGTTTCTCCGTCTGAAAACTGGGCTCATGACATTCATTACACCAGATTGTTGTGATGTCTGAAGGAAACAATTAGATATTTTTATTACGTGCTCAGTGAGTGAGTGAATAAATGATTTCTGTATTTGTCAGGGTAGGATCCCTACAGGAAGAAACTAACCCAACATTCTGGCCAGACACGTTAAGTTTGTTTCTCCCTCTCACCACATTCCAGTGTCAACACACAAGGAGGCTCTGCTCCCTACAGTCATTCAAGGACCTGCCCTCCTTCCAGTTGAGGCTCCACCCTCTGCAGGGCTCTCAAAGTCTTCTTCCTTCTGTCCAAGGATGGGAAAGATGATGGTNCTCTCACCACATTCCAGTGTCAACACACAAGGAGGCTCTGCTCCCTACAGTCATTCAAGGACCTGCCCTCCTTCCAGTTGAGGCTCCACCCTCTGCAGGGCTCTCAAAGTCTTCTTCCTTCTGTCCAAGGATGGGAAAGATGATGGTGGATCTCACGTGGGAGATTTTTATGGGCCATGTCTGACAGCAATCATTTCTGTTCTGGGTTCCAGTGACCTCTCAGGGCAAAGTTGGCCACAGAGAAGGGTGGGAGATAGTCTAACTGTGTGTTCAGGACAGTAAAGGGGAAGATACTTCATCCTGGACTCAGATTCCTGGAAATCACAAGTGAGGACTGCCGGTTGCATCTGAGACTCAGAGCAGTAACAAATGATCTGACTTGATGTCGTAACAGGTTGAAGAGGCAGGGGAAGGCTGGGAGGAGGAGAAAACAGAGCCACTCACTCAGAACAGCACTGGAGTCCTGTGTCTCTGCTATGGCTCTGAGTCCCGCGTGCTGGAGCTGCAAACTGGGTTCATACCCCCTCGTCCCTCCTTCCGTCCTTGGTCTTTTCCTCCTTGGGAATCCATTAGCGCCATTGTTTTTCTGATTTCATTAAAAATGTCACCAAGACACACGCTCTGCAGTCTGCCACTTCAATCCTAAGTGGGGCATTTTTGCTAGATGGATCGATTTTTTAAATGACAGCATCTGTTTGCTTGTACACATTTATTTATAATTCTTCCCTTGGCAATTAGAACGGGGGAATCGGTGAGCGGTAACCAGCTGTTTGAATTAGCAGGAAGGCAGTCAGTGATTTGATCTGTGAAGGAGTACCAAAGCCCTGTCCAGAAGCAATAAAAATGGACCAGATGCCCCCATCCAGCATCCTGGGGAGGGACTTGTAAATCACATATACTGCTGGCCCCAGAGATGACAGCTGGGCTAGAAAAGCCCATGAGAAGAGGGGGCTATATCCGGCCCTCCCTAGGACTCAAGGGGGTTGATGGGTATGTGGGGGAGGGCAGCAGAGTAGCCAAGGGGAGTGGACCTCGGTGACTTGGACCCTCTGCTTATTCCCCATTTCACTCGGGGGGTACCCAGAGTCCCTACCATGGTCCATAGGGCCCTGCTAATGTGGTCCTCCTGCTTGCCTCTCTCTGTCTGTTCCAGCCACCCCAGCTCCTTCCTGCTTCTAGAACATTCCAGATGCTCCCTGTCCTCAGGGCCTCTGAGGCTCTGGCTTCCTCTGCCTGGAGAGCTCCTCTTCCACCTCCAGTCTCCAGGGGTCACTGTTCTCACAGCCATGCTCCACATCCCTTCTCAGAACCTACTAGTTAACATTACAGCTCTGGCCTTCCTCTCCTCTCTCTGCTGGTTATTCTTTCCATGAATTAAAAAAAAAAATTATTTTAATTTATTTGGCTGCATCAGATCTTAATAGTTGCCACAGGTGGGCTCTTTGTTGTGGCATGCAAGCTTAGTTGACCTGCGGCATGTGGGATCTTAGTTCCCCGACCAGGAATCGAACCTGCATCCCCTGCACTGGAAAGCTGATTCTTAACCATCAGACCACCAGGCAAATCCCCATGATGTGCATTTTAAACAAATTGTTTTTTTTTTTTTTTTTTTTTTCTGCATTGGCACAGCTGAGGATCCTCCCTGACCAGGGATTGAATTTGTGTCCCCTGCAGTGGAAGAACAGATTCTGTCACTGGACTGCTAGGGAAGTCCTAAATTATTATTTCCTGTCTGCTCTGTGGACTGCAGCTCCTGATTGCAGGAACCAGCCTGCCTTGTTCCCTGCTGAACTGTGCTTGGCATATAGTAGGTGCTCAGGAAATACTTTCGGCTCGCTTAAAAGATTTTAATTTTGGGGAGACCCATTGCCCTTTTGTGAGTTGGACTGTGAAGAAGGCTGAGTGCTGAAGAATTGAAGCTTTTGAACTGTGGTGTTGGAGAAGAGGCTTGAGAGTCCCTTGGACTGCAGGGAGATCCAATCAGTCCATTCTGAAGAAGATCAGTCCTGGGTGTTCTTTGGAAGGACTGATGCTAAAGCTGAAACTCCAGTACTTTGGCCACCTCATGCGAAGAGTTGACTCATTGGAAAAGACTCTGATTCTGGGAGGGATTGGGGGCAGGAGGAGAAGGGGATGACCAAGGGTGAGATGGCTGGATGGCATCACTGACTCGATGGGCGTGAGTCTGAGTGAACTCCGGGAGTTGGTGATGGACAGGGAGGCCTGGCGTGCTGCGATTCATGGGGTCGAAAAGAGTCGGACACGACTGAGTGACTGAACTGAATTGAACTGATTGCCCTTTTTGGGTTTCCCCAGTGGCTCAGCAGGAAAGAATCTGCCTGCAATGCAGGAGACGCAGGTTCGATCCCTGGGTCTGAATTGAGTTCTATGAAGAGAGCTGAGTAGCAAACAAAGGGAAGGAGCGTGTCACACATTGAGAGAAAATCTGTAAAAAGACCCAGAAGAGAGGCTTTCCTGGTAGCTCAGTCGGGTTGGAATGCAGGAAGCCGGGGTTTGATCCCTGGGTCAGGAAGATCCCCTGGAGAAGGAAATGGCAACCCGCTCCAGTATTCTTGCCTGGAGAATCCCATGGACGGAGGAGCCCGGTGGCCTACCGCCCATGGGATAGCAGAGTCCGCCGCTACTTAGCACGCAGCGCTCACGCAGCCTTTGTACTTGCTGGAACGCCTTCCCTCTGGTTAGTTTCACACCGACGACTCCTTTATCCTTAAGGTTTCACCTCAAATGTCACCTCTCAGAAGGAGAGGCCTTCCCTNCCCGGTGGCCTACCGCCCATGGGATAGCAGAGTCCGCCGCTACTTAGCACGCAGCGCTCACGCAGCCTTTGTACTTGCTGGAACGCCTTCCCTCTGGTTAGTTTCACACCGACGACTCCTTTATCCTTAAGGTTTCACCTCAAATGTCACCTCTCAGAAGGAGAGGCCTTCCCTGACTACCTCATCTCAGCCAGTAACCCAGTCCATCCCCCTGCCCCACGGGGGAGGAATGGCCTCTATCCCAGTCTGTCCCGGGGACTTCAGTCCTCTCCGCTCCGTCCCCTCCCCCACGTCCTCCCCTTGGCTTTTGTACGCAGAGCAGCATCCTATCTTGATATACGACTTTATCTTTTCTGTTGTTTCTCCTGCTTCCAGATCCCCCATTTTCCCTTCTCATCAGGGCAGGCAGCTGTTGCCTCAGGGGAGAGATACAGCAGAAGGCGAGGAAGAAATAATCCATAAGTCTTTCTCGGCTTTTTTGGTTTTTTCTCTTTCAGGAGAATTTAGAGCGTTCTCCTTCGAAGAGGCTGCAAGGGATTTGAGGTACCGCGGAACTGTCTTGGTTAACGGAAGGGCGAACGGGAGAAGGATCCCCTCCCCAGGACGCAGAGAGACTTCCTGTGACTGGGGCAGGGGAGGGGTGATGAAGGAAGCTGGGGCCTGAGCGGAACTCTCTTTCCGGGCACCTCCCCCACCAAGTCTCAGCCAGAAGGCCGCCTCTAAGGCAGGAGACCCCAGCTCAGCCTCCCCTCTGGTCGAATCCTGCCCACAGAGATGCTAGGTTTGGCCCAAGAATTGTCTTAACTTTTTTCCATTTATTTTGGCCAACATTTAAGAGATTGGATATTTCCCAATTCTCAGTGGCTCAAACGGTGAATCTGCCTGCAATGCAGCAGACCTGGGTTCCATCCCAGGGTGGGAAAGATCCCCCGAAGGGAATCCCCCATCCAGTATGCTTGCCTGGAGAATCCCATGGACAGAGGAGCTTGGTGGGCTACAGTCCATGGAGTGGCAGAGTCAGACACTACTGAGTGACGACTAAAGCTTGAAAATCCCGCTTCAGATTTGCAGTTTCACATGAAAAAGAGATCGTAAAACCCTGGGCCTGTGCTCACCCCTCTGCAACCCTCGGGCCTGACTTGAACTTGCTACTTCTAGAGAACCCTCACCTGCATCACAGCCAGTCCACCTGGCTTCTGTCTCTGACTAGCCTGGCCCCTGTGGGCATCTCATGTCTTGACCTCGGGATGTGAGGCCAGACACAGCTTCAGTGAAGTGTCTGGGGTCCTCAGGGTGTTCTGAAAGTGACAGAACTTCTACTTCTGAAGTGGTCATGTGGATGGAAGGCTGGAAGTCTCAGTGGTAACCATGTGGATGGTGACCTACACCCTGCTGAAACTGAGAGAGACATCTGAACCCTGTGTGGAACCCAAGAGCCGAGCCCCAGCCCCAGGAAGGAATGGGAAAGTCAAGTAGACTGAACTTGACTCTTTGCTGGCACAGCAAAACGAAGGGCAAGAGTCGGAGATTGAGTGAGTTACTGAAAAATTCAAAAAACGGATATATTTCCTGAGAAACCTTGTCTGTGACTGAGCTGCAGGGCTACTGTTACCCTCCTTCAGTTTGGGCCCCCTTCTGTGACACTGACTTTCAATCAGAATGGACCAATTCTTTTATTTATTTGTGGCTGCACTGGGTCTTCGTCACTGCATGCAGACTTTCTCTAGTTGTTGCGAGAGGGGGCTACTCTCTCTTGCAGTGGGATCTTCCCAGACCAGAGATGGAACTCATGTCCTCTGCATTGGCAGGCAGATTCTTTTTTTTTTTTTAACCTCTGTCAAGGCAGACTTTTATTTTTTTAATTAATTAATTTATTTATTTATTTTTTCATCTCAGGTGTACATGAGTTCCCAATCTTNGCTTCCTCTGATTGATTAGTAATGTCTGTCTGGAACCATCAGTGGAGATCTCACTACATCCACGTTTATTGGGAAGAAGTGTCAACGATTGATTAGTGACGTCACCAATGTATCATGTGAGGTGGAGGATGGAGTGTATTTGCCCACCTGAACTGGTGGTCTCTTGGGGTCTCTTGGGGTACTAAGATCCAGTCAGTGTGTGACTTTCTGCCCTGACACATCTATGTGTCAGCATTCGGGTTTTGGGTGCTTTAGAGTGGTGTTCAGGGTGGGAAATGGGTATTACTCCTCTTCATATTCTCAGGACCTAGTGAGGAAGAAGGAGCTGAAGGCTCTGGAGGAAGGACCAGAGACTGTGGTCAGAGAAACCTGGAGTCCCATCCCAGAGCTGCTATTTCCCAGTGGTGTGTCAGTGCAGCGGCAATCACCGGTGCTGTTTGCCAAATATTCTGGGGCACCCATTTGGGGGGAACTAAATAGGATGGTTATAGGCTCATGTGACTAGCTCTGATCAGCGAGTGGGTTGAGAGCAGAAGGGACACCCTTCAGAAACGTCGTTTTCCTTCTTCTGTGATGACCCACACAAATGTTACAGACGTGTTGATCCGCCAACCCAGACCTCAGAGTGAAGGCTGGGCTGTGTGGGAAGCAGGTTCTGAAAAGTATTTAACCCGCATGAAGTTTTCGAAGTGATGCTCTCAGGGCCCATGCTCACGGGTGAAGGAAATAAAGTAAGGTTGGGCAGATGGAGAATCTGGACTCTGCAAAGAGCTCTGAAGCTGGGGTGTTCTTTCAGACACGTCCCACATTGGGGCACTGGTCTGAGCTTTCATAGCTCATGTCAGTCACTCACTGGATGTAAGTTACCCTTAGGACGGGGATGCGGTCTTGGAGGACACGGAGCTCTCCAGCCGAGAGCCGTTCTTGCAGAGGAATAACAGCTGCAGGCGGAAGGCAGGGCTCCCGGCACCTGGAGGCCAATAGCGATGCATTGGAGCCAGCTTCCATTAGCCCACGAGAACCGATTATTAAATGCTCAAGAATTTGGTGAGCCGGTTGTTAAATATAGTCCTCACTGAAAGTTAAATTACATAAGTGCATAGTTAGATACTTTTTATTAGAAACAAAGGTAATACGTATTCAAAACTCATCGCTTGAGGAAGTAATGGCTGTGCTACATTTTATTTTCCTGAAGCTCTTGAGCTGATTTACATCCTCGGACGGCGGAAACGCTGCGCGAGGCACCCAANTAAATATAGTCCTCACTGAAAATTAAATTACATAAGTGCATAGTTAGATACTTTTTATTAGAAACAAAGGTAATACGTATTCAAAACTCATCGCTTGAGGAAGTAATGGCTGTGCTACATTTTATTTTCCTGAAGCTCTTGAGCTGATTTACATCCTCGGACGGCGGAAACGCTGCGCGAGGCACCCAACTCCCGCTCTGCATTCAGTGACCTCAGCAGCTTGAAATCCAGCCCACCGAAACTGGCAAATGCTACCAGTCAGGGCGTTGTCTTTTGTTTGGCTGACTGTCTAGACTTGAGAAAGTGATAGAAAAGAAAGGCAGACTGAGTGTTATGGGTAGCTGTTACATTGTGAATAGTAAAAAATATGTCAAATCATTGTTGAATTGCTACTGTTGGTAGGTGGTAGATGTGTGAGTTCAGTAAAAACCAATAACAGCATTCTGTGAGAATTATGGGGCTATATGGAATTTGCAATAAAGAATATTACGCATTTTATTATTTTATATAAACTGTACACTATACAGTCTTGATATCAGCAAAATAACAAATATGTGTATCTATGTATTTGTTTTTCTCCCAGAGAACTATTATTGAACATGTACCAGGACATTACCGAGCACTAGGTCCTTCATCCTCTGTCTTGGGGATGAAACAGAGTGTCCATAAAAGAAGGTGACATGGAGTGGAGTCACTGCCATCCCTTGTTGGGCATGTAGCTCGAGCAGGAGCCAGCTTTCTGCTCACTAGTGTTTCATGACACTGGGTTGTGGGGGACTGTTTGTTACCACAGCAAGACCTAGTCTCCACTGACTGATGCACTTGGGTAAAGACACTTAATCCTTTGGGCTGTCGTCTACTTTCTTTGCAATAATACCTCCTTGTAGGATTTCAGAGAGAATCAAAAGTGATGTCTATCTTACCTTTGGCATCCAGTAGGGCACTCTCAATAATGCTTTTTATTGATAGTAGTGTCTTAATAAATGATTTATCTGATTTAAAATGCTCCTGAGACTTTCCTGGTGGTCCAATGGTTAAGAATCTGCCTGCCAGTACAGGGTACGTGGGTTCGATCCTCGGTCCGGGAAGACCCCACACACTGTGAAACAACTGCTGAGGCAGGGTTCGGTGGAGTCTGCAAGCCACAGCTGCTGAAGCCTGCATGCTCTAGAGCCCGTGCTCCCAAGAGGAGCCGCTGCCGTGAGAAGTCTGCACACTCCAACTGGAGAGGAGCCCCCACTCGCCACAACCAGAGAAAGGCGGAGCGCAGCAATGAAGACCCAGCACAGCCAAACACGAATATATAAGTAAAAAAAATATTAAAATCCCCTCGAGCCAATTCACACGAGTCACCTTTGTATAACTGAGACAAGGGCACAACTCTCGGTTTTTCTGCCTCCCTTGGTACCTTGTCTCCATCCTCTCAGCTGTTCTTTTACTATATCTGTGTAGGGGACAGAACCAAAGGCCACCAGTCCCAGCTGGGAAGGGCAGCCCTTCAAGGCCCTGGAGGGTTAACTGTCCAGTTACTGTAGCCACAGCTGCTTTGTCCCCAGGTCTCCTGGGAAGAGTAAAATGCTACCCAAGATACAGTGGCAGAGGGCTGGCCATAACGGTTAATGTCCCGAAGTAGCCTGGTGGCAGTGGCAGTCGGTAGAAATAGCACCTTTAATACCAAATAAAAATGGATGGATTGATCATTACAAAACTGGACCATGCCCCACACAGGATCCAGCAGCTGAGGCCAGGGATGGGGTGGAGCATAGGCCCCTCAGGACCAGAACCTCTGAGGGGCAGCCTGGCTCCCTGGGTAATTCTGTGGTCCAGCCAGGATTGAGGATTTATGGTTCTGATGCCAACTCTACACTGAGCAATTCTTGAATACCAGTGGGGTGTCCTACAGTTCAGTTCAGTCCTGACACTATCTACCTGGAGGGAGACTCAGTCCTACAATACTACCTCAACCACAGATACCAGTCAAAATCCAGGTCATCACCTGTGCTTCTGAATGACTGGGCACAAGTCAGAGTTTCCCAAGACCCCCTCCTTTGGTTCCAAAGATTTGCTGGAGCTCTCTCTGAACTCAGAGAAACATTTTATTTAATAGATTGCTGGCTTACTGTAAAAGGGTGCAATTCAACGACAGCCTGAGGGAAGAGATGCTAAAGGCAAGGCACAGGAAAGCAAGTGAGGCTTCCAGACTCTCCCTAAACACACCTCTCTCCCCATATCTCCACGTGTTCACCAACCAGGGAGCTCTCTGAATCCAGGTCTTTGGGTTTTTATGGAGGCTTAACCACATAAGCACGATTGATTACACCAGTGACCACTGGAGACTGATCCGATTTCCAGCCCCTTTCCCTTCTTGGAAGGTCAGGGGGTGGGATTTGAGAAATGAAACATTTCCTGCCTTGTCAGTGAATAAGGGTGTCGCAGTCATCAGCAATTGCAGCCCTCCAGTGTGAGCCAGTGAACCCTGAGGGCACAGAGAAAGGAGAAGAATACTTGTGCTCTGATAGCCACCAGACTGCAGCCACTCCCTATGGCGAGCCCCCAGGGAGCTCAGGACGTGAGAAACACAGGGTACTGGCCCCAGATAGAAACATGCATATGAGAGGACTGATTTCCCAGAACCCAGACCCTTGCATCTTTCCATGCATAGAAAGGTGCTAAATTCCTTAACTTGGGATATCTGGTTGTCTTTAACTAACAATAAATCTTTTGATGTTCAGACTACCTGCCCTTTGATGCAAAGCTTCTATATAATCAGGCTTCTCCCCTTCCTTGCCTCCTTGGAGCAGTTCTCTTAGGGTTACTTAAGATGCTGCCTCCCAGGCCTGAAGTCCTAAAAATTCCCACCAAATAAGACAAAACTCTCAGCTTTTAGGTTGTGAATACTTTTTTGAAGTCGACAGATTCAATGGTCTAAACCTCCAATCGTGTGGCTGGTTTCCCTTAAAAGTACTTCCCCAAAGTAATCTCATTAACATAAATTCAGATGAGGTCAAAAGAGGTTTGTTATAATTATCAGGACACCGTTATTGCTCTTATCACCCAGGAAATTCCAAGGGTTTTAGGAGCTCTGTGCTAGGAACAGGGACAAAAGCCAAATATACATATTTCTTATTATAAATCATAATCACATTATCTCAGGACTCCTAATCGTTTTAGATGGTACAAGGATGGCCTTTGAATTGCACTGAATTGTTCAACAGGAATAACATGTGTCTCAGAGGTGATTGTGAGGATTAAATGGGATGCATTTAATAACTTATTAAAGGCCCTTCAGAAGGGGACTCATTAAATAAATTGTGGTTATCCATAGCTATTTAGAATTATGAGACAGATTTGCACATATTGTAATGGCATAGTCTCCAATAAATATTAAGGGGGAAGGCAAGATGGGGAGAGTCTTGATGGCGTGTCTCTGGAAAGGAGAGGAGAAGCTGAGGGCGGTATTCATGTCTGCATGTGTATTCTCAACCCTCCCTAGAAGGGATATCCCGAGACTGTTCCAATGGTCGCTTGTGAGGATTGAAAATGAGGACAGGTGACTGGATTAGATGGGGAAATTACTTTTTGACTCTGCGCCCTCTGATACTGCTTCAGTTGTTGTGTGCTCAGAAATGCCTGACTCTTTGTGACCCCATGGACAGTAGCCCACCAGGCTCCTCTGTCCATGGCATTTCCCAGGCAAGAATACTGGAGTGGGTTNGACTGGATTAGATGGGGAAATTACTTTTTGACTCTGCGCCCTCTGATACTGCTTCAGTTGTTGTGTGCTCAGAAATGCCTGACTCTTTGTGACCCCATGGACAGTAGCCCACCAGGCTCCTCTGTCCATGGCATTTCCCAGGCAAGAATACTGGAGTGGGTTGCCATTTCTGTTCTTCCTGATCCAGGGATCAAACCCTCATCTCCTAAGTCTGGTTACCATTTGTATCTCTTACTTATCCTTTTATTTGTCAGTAGCAGAAACAAACAAACAAACAAACAAAAAACCTTGGAGATTTGGATACCAAACCAGTTGCTTCGCCCGCCCACAATTTAATTTTTCTATTTTTGGCCATGCTGGGTCTTCGTTGCTGTCTGCTGGCTTTCTCTAGTTGTGGTGAGCGGGGGCTACTCTCTAGTACCCTCAGCATGGCTGACCCCACTTCCTCATCAGGAAAACCTGAGTAATGGCATCACTTGCAGGGCTGTGAGTGAAAACACACATCAGAGCATCTGGCCGCCCATAGGTGTAGACAAGTCCTCCTCGCATCTGGATATGAGCGGGTCCTAGCAGGAGAGGGCGTGTCCCCGAGGTGGAACTTCCGGGCAGACACACACAGTATGTTTCTTCTCCAGACATCCCGACCCAGGCAGATGTCTGGGTGAGGCGGGCACTGCTGGGGTTGGAGAAAAGAAGACTTAACTCGTGGAGGCTGCAGGAAGAGCAATCTTTGCTGAGGACTGTCTGTACCAGGGTGGGCGCTGGGGACCTGGACAAGTTCTTGGCTAATTGAAACCCTTGTGAGCCCTTTGTGGCATCAAATGCCTAGAGAGACAGCCAGGTGGATCTTGGAGGCTTAAAAGACTGAGACAGTGGACAATCCCGTTGGGTGCTGGAGATCACTGCAATTCAACTCAACTCAATCTGGTCTGTCCATCTTCCTTTGCCCCCACCCCTTTTTTTTCTGGCTACAAATTCTGGGCCAGTTTCCTTTGGGTATGCAGTCAGGGTCTTGAGGACTTCATGAAAATCCTGTAAGAATTTAGGGAGACACACAGAGAGCCCTAGAAGACTCAATGTAACTTGGAGCTAGTCTTGGCCTTTTCCTGAACTCAGTGGTCACAGTGGACCAATGCTAGCTGGTTTTCTCCCTCTGGTTTCCTCAAGCTCCGTGACCTTCAGGCTCCTTCAAGATTCATGAGTGTGAATAATTTTCCAAATAGGGAAACCAGCATCCAAATATATCTCCTTAATTGTGCAGACCTGACTGGGAAGAGCTCAGAGCAGAACCTCACTTAAGATGGACCCTATAGTTTTACTTTTTCTGAAGTTTCTGGAATGGGAGACAAGTTCAGTAAAGTCCACCTCACCCCCCACCTGCTAGCAACTGCAGATAGAGTAAAACCTCAGTCTCACCCAGCAGGAACCATCTCATTTGCATGCATGAGAAACAATTTTTGTGAATTTAATTAATCACAGTTTACATGCTAATAACCCTTGAAATATTTTTATGGGTAAATAATGGATATTCCCTGCTGTGGAGGGAATCCGTTGGTTCCAGGACTCACTTTTAATTTGTTTATCGTTGAGTGAGTAGAGCTGGAGAGCGATAGCTACCATTGTGATGGGGGAAAGAGAGGTGTGATTTCTGTTTCATGGATGAGGCCAGGAGAAGGTAGGCTCTTCCCCAGTAGGTAAGATGGGGAAGCTGAGGGGTCAGTGGTCACATACAACGTCTTGACTATAATTCTACTATAGTCATCATTTTCATCACTATTGCCACGACCACGACCACTACAACCATGGTCTCCTCTTTAACCAGTTTTATCCCCATCAGCACCACCACCATCAGCATTATCATCACCACTATCTTCCCCATTATCACTACCCAGGCCAGTTTTATCAACACCACACCATCAGCTTCCCTGGTGGCTCAGGGGGTAAAGCATCTGCCCACCATGTGGGAGACCCAGGTTCATCCCCTGGGTTGGGAAGATCCCCTGGAGAAGGAAATGGGAACCCACTCTGGTACTCTTGCCTGGAAAATCCCATGGATGGAGGAGCTTAGTAGGCTACAGTCTGTGAGGTAGTGAAGAGTCGGACAGGACTGAGCGACTTCACTTTCACGTTCCACACCATCAGCACTGTCACGTTACCACCTCCATCATCCCCATCCTCACTCTCAACATGCCCGTCGCCACCCCATCACCACCGCAGCCTGCAACACGACAGTCGGTAGCAGCATCCCAACCTTCATGACCTTTCTCTACCCGATGGATGTGATTCCCTCTCATCCGTGGATACAGCTTCTCCCTCTTTCCCACTCCACACATCCTCACCCTTCTACATCTAATCAGCCACTAAATCTGATTGATTCTGCCTCCTGCATATCTTTTCAATTTAAGTCCTCATCTTCCCTTATATTTCTTCAGTCTCGGTCTTCATAATTTCTCAGCTGGTCTCCTGCAAAACTGGCCTTCCTGTTTCTCTCCAACACAGTGCTAGGGCATCTTTCTAATCTGGAAATTTGACTGCTGTGATTAAAACTTTTTCTTATTGACTCATGGTCATCAGTGATATTCCAAATCGACTACTGATTTATATAAAAACAATATAAATTGTTTTTATGGAAGACATTCCATGGGCTCCACATTGATTTAAAAATTTTTATGTTACTTAGTTATTTACAAACAAAACTAAGTTTGATCTCATTCCCCAAATGCTATCTTCATTGAATCTAAAATGCACTGAAGTGGGATGAACTGGTAGATTGGTCTTGACATATATGCACTACTGGTAATATGTATAAGGTGGATAACTAATGAGACCTACTGTATAGCTCAGGGACCTCTGCTCAGTGCTCTGTGGGTGACCTAAATGGGAAGGAAATCCAAAAGTAGGGGATATATGTTTGCGTATAGCCGACTCACTTTGCTGTACAGTAGGAATTAACACGACATTGTAAAGCAACTATTCTGATGTATTTACTGTATATATACTATACTCCAACAATTAATTTAAAAAGTAAAATGCATGGAGACACGTTACTACTTTTTGTAGCAGTAAGAGGGAAAAATGCTGTCAACTGTAATTGTAAGAGGCTCTAAATTTTGGGATGCATCCCAATTTTATGGTTGTTTTAGAATCAATGACAAAGCTCACAAGTGGCTGTAAGACTAAAGAAAATGAGAAACCAAGTGCAAATGAAAGGGACAAAATTCAAATTAGTATATTTACTTCAGAAAACAGGTGATGTCGTTTGGGTGAAGCTACACTGCCACTGACTACAGATGACTTGCTGTCCTAGCCAAGGTTCTTTTGAGTTCAGCCCATGGACGGAGGAGCCTGGTAGGCTGCAGTCCACGGGGTCGCACAGAGTCGGACACGACTGAAGCGACTTAGCAGCAGCCTTTATTATTTGGAGTGGAGACTCAGTTCTCCTGCCCTCTCTCTCTGAGAACTGTTAATTGTCAC
>SJYA01002938.1:1327802-1347337 GCA_006410615.1 Neotragus moschatus | reverse complement strand
TTTATGGAAGACATTCCATGGGCTCCACATTGATTTAAAAATTTTTATGTTACTTAGTTATTTACAAACAAAACTAAGTTTGATCTCATTCCCCAAATGCTATCTTCATTGAATCTAAAATGCACTGAAGTGGGATGAACTGGTAGATTGGTCTTGACATATATGCACTACTGGTAATATGTATAAGGTGGATAACTAATGAGACCTACTGTATAGCTCAGGGACCTCTGCTCAGTGCTCTGTGGGTGACCTAAATGGGAAGGAAATCCAAAAGTAGGGGATATATGTTTGCGTATAGCCGACTCACTTTGCTGTACAGTAGGAATTAACACGACATTGTAAAGCAACTATTCTGATGTATTTACTGTATATATACTATACTCCAACAATTAATTTAAAAAGTAAAATGCATGGAGACACGTTACTACTTTTTGTAGCAGTAAGAGGGAAAAATGCTGTCAACTGTAATTGTAAGAGGCTCTAAATTTTGGGATGCATCCCAATTTTATGGTTGTTTTAGAATCAATGACAAAGCTCACAAGTGGCTGTAAGACTAAAGAAAATGAGAAACCAAGTGCAAATGAAAGGGACAAAATTCAAATTAGTATATTTACTTCAGAAAACAGGTGATGTCGTTTGGGTGAAGCTACACTGCCACTGACTACAGATGACTTGCTGTCCTAGCCAAGGTTCTTTTGAGTTCAGCCCATGGACGGAGGAGCCTGGTAGGCTGCAGTCCACGGGGTCGCACAGAGTCGGACACGACTGAAGCGACTTAGCAGCAGCCTTTATTATTTGGAGTGGAGACTCAGTTCTCCTGCCCTCTCTCTCTGAGAACTGTTAATTGTCACAGCAAGCCATCCACGGGCTTGTATCTGTTACAAACACATCATTTCTGTAGCTGGTCTATTTATGTTCTTTCCTCTTAGTCTCGGGACAATTAAAACATGGTAACTAGACCTCAAAGTGACCATAGACAAAACATCACCTGTTCATTGACCTCCCATGCTGGTTGCCAAGGAGATGATCAGAGCCTGCTAGTGTTCAGTGAACACGCCAACATTTTACAGGTTCTTGCTGGACGCTCATAAATCCCTAAGCGTAAAGCAGCACGCTCTCAGGGGCCCTTTAATGGAAGTTTCAGACACTGGTCCTCAGGATGAAAACCCCCGTTTCCAGCAGGCTGTAGCACTGCCTCATTTCTGGGCCCTGTCCCATTCTTTGCTGCAGCCTTNGACTGCTAGTGTTCAGTGAACACGCCAACATTTTACAGGTTCTTGCTGGACGCTCATAAATCCCTAAGCGTAAAGCAGCACGCTCTCAGGGGCCCTTTAATGGAAGTTTCAGACACTGGTCCTCAGGATGAAAACCCCCGTTTCCAGCAGGCTGTAGCACTGCCTCATTTCTGGGCCCTGTCCCATTCTTTGCTGCAGCCTTCACGAGCTCCTTGCCATTCCTGGACTCCACACACTCTCTCATGTCCTTGCATCTTTGCTTATGCTGTTCCCATCGTCTGGAACGCTTTTCCTCCCCGGTCCACATGGGACACTGCTCCCCGCTCTTGGCATCCCCATCAGCAGCTCAGTGAAGACTTATTTGACATCTCCAGGGGAATCNGCCTGCTAGTGTTCAGTGAACACGCCAACATTTTACAGGTTCTTGCTGGACGCTCATAAATCCCTAAGTGTAAAGCAGCATGCTCTCAGGGGCCCTTTAATGGAAGTTTCAGGTCCTCAGGATGAAAAGCCCCGTTTCTAGCGGGCTCCAGCACTGCCTCACGTCTGGGCCCTGTCCCATTCTTCGCTGCAGCCTTCACCAGCTCCTTGCCATCCCTGGACTCCACACGCTCTCTCATGTCCTTGCATCTTTGCTTATGCTGTTCCCATCGTCTGGAACGCTTTTCTTCCCCGGTCCACATGGGAAACTGCTCCCCGCTCTTGGCATCCCCATCAGCAGCTCAGTGAAGACTTATTTGACATCTCCAGGGGAATCNCACACACTCTCTCATGTCCTTGCATCTTTGCTTATGCTGTTCCCATCGTCTGGAACGCTTTTCTTCCCCGGTCCACATGGGACACTGCTCCCCGCTCTTGGCATCCCCATCAGCAGCTCAGTGAAGACTTATTTGACATCTCCAGGGGAATCTAGTCCCTCCACAATCCCAGCATCGATTGCGAATCATTTTACACTTGTTCATTTACACGCTCAAGAGTGATGACTTTATCTTGGCAATGGTTAGTACAGGTTAGGAGTTGACTCTGTTTAACAAAGAGCTTGCCTTTTTCCTTTCTGACAGAATCTCTGTATGCTCACACCCAAGTGCCCCTTCCTCTTTCTGCTCCTCCTCTGCCACTTTGCCATTCCCCATTCTCCTCCCTTCCTCTTAATTCCTTCCTGTCCTTTTGCTTCCACTTCCCCCCTTTCTCTCTTCTTCTTCCCGGTTCTCCGCCAACCCTCACAGGCTCCGACTGTCTGTATCTCTCTCTTTACCTTAGAATCACCTGGCATCACACTGTTAGCCTGGACATCTCTCCTCTTGGATGCACCCAGCTAGCAGAGCTGGGGGGTTCTTCAGTGGGCCCAGGGTTGTGCACAGACTTGGTTTCTTGGGAAGCAAGGGCATCCCAGTGATGTCTCGGGAGCTGGGGTGGAGACAAGGCTGTGCCAGCCCTGGTGAGTGAGAAGTTCTGTTCCTGGAGAATTTCTACGTTTCCTCTTGTGCTGAATCTCACCAGAGGCCCAGTCTGGTAAAGTAAGGCAGGGAAAGGTACCTCACTTTTCTGAGTCTCCACTTTCCATCACTAAAACGGGGATTTAATAATATAATGGTCTCACTGGACTGTGGGGAAGATGAAATGGGCTAATGGGGGGAAGTGCTGGGCACAGGGCCAGGCGATATAAGTGCCTGATAAACACAAGTTTCCTGTCTCCTTTTGCCCCCTCGCTTCAAAACCAGAAAGACTTCTGTTAGTGAAAGCACTAGAGTGGAAAGTAAGAAGTCCGGGTTTAGTCCATGATGTGATTTTGGGCATCTCTGCTCATCTTTCTGAACTCTTGATGGACAGGGAAGCCTGGCGTGCTGCAGTCCATGGAGNCTTTGGCACCAATCTGACTTGGATTCAAATCCCTGTTCTGTTGCTTTCTAGTGTGTGACTTTGGGAAAGTTACCTCGTCAAAACTGCTTCTTCATCTGTCAAGTGGAGACCGTGATAACAGTAACACCTCTAAGAGCTGCTGAAAGGATTAAATGTGATAATAAATATTACTTGTTGAGCATAACTTCATTCATTGAATGGTAATGAATATTATTCAGTCTTGCTATGTCAGAACAGTCTTGTGTCATTAGATGTTAAAACTGAGGTTTCAATTAGGGACCAAGATAAGATAGATGAACAGCTTCAGAGTAAGATGGCAATTCTCTATGTAGACTGTCAAATAAAGTAGATGGAAACACATGCTCCAAATTTCAGTCCTCTTCCCTGTCAATGCGTCAGAAATAGAAAAGAGCTGAAAATGAAGAGGAGGGCAAAGGATTGGTGAGGAAGATNAGATAGATGAACAGCTTCAGAGTAAGATGGCAATTCTCTATGTAGACTGTCAAATAAAGTAGATGGAAACACATGCTCCAAATTTCAGTCCTCTTCCCTGTCAATGCGTCAGAAATAGAAAAGAGCTGAAAATGAAGAGGAGGGCAAAGGATTGGTGAGGAAGATGTCTTCATAAAATGCTATCCTGAGAGCCTTATTTTTCCCGTCTTAAGAAGTGAAAGATGCTGCTCTCTTTAAAGCTAGAGATGAATGTGTGGAGTACAATATGGGAAGTTTTAGTAAGGATAGGGCAGGCTTTGCTGCAGTAACAAATAAAGCCAGCAATCTCAGTGTCCGAAGCCAACTAAGATGTATTTCCTACTCAGGTTGAAGTCTGGTGCGGTCCTCTTCCATCTTATAGGAGTGCTGTCTGGAACACAAGGCCTTCAAGGAAGGAGAGCTAGAAGGTGGAAGTGTCTGGCTCTTAACTACCTTGGTCCAGAAGGGGCACATGGCAGTCCCGTTCGCTTCACTGGCCATGTGGCTTCAATCCAACTGCAAGAGAGTCTGGTGAACATCGGAGCACGTGGGTATTTGGTGAGCAGTACCAACTCCTAGGAACTTTTCCTCTAGGAGATCTTGAAGCGTGTTTACCAACTCTTTGTGGTCTCATGGACTGTAGTCTGCCAGCTTCCTCTGTCCATGGAATTCTCCAGGTAAGAATACTGGAATAGGTAGCCATTCCTTTCTCCAGGGGATCTTCCCAACCCAGCAACTGAACCCAGGTCTCCTGCATTGTAGGTGGGTCTTTGCTGTCTGAGCTGCCATGGAAGCCCCTTTTACTTTCTTTTTTCCCACCAATTCCTAAGAGCTCTTCCTCTCGGAGAGCTTGAGGAGTGTTTACCGCATAAGGATATACACGGAAAACACATCCTCCATGAAGAGTGCGGGCTGCTTCCCGGTGGTGGAGGAACTGCTACACCGTGGCGACTGGCTTGCGGCAGGGGGTGGTCTGGGAGGCGGAGCCTGGGCAGCCTCACTATCCAGATGAATCGGCTGCAACCACTTTCTATCTTGTGTCACTTCATTCAAAAAGATTCAAATTCTTGTGAGAGAGAATTTTATTGGATCATTTTAGGTCACATGCTTATCTTTGAGCCAATCACTATCCAGGGCAATGGAGCACTTTGACTGGCCAGGCTTGGGTCATGTCCTTATCCCTGGACCAGCGAGGGTCAGGCACACCAGAGTCTCATGGGACAAGAAGGGAAGGTTGGTATTCCATCCCTTTGTCAGAGCAAGACTGAGTCAGCTGCGAAGCATCACCACAGGACCTTAATGTGAGTCAGAAGAAGGAGCTACCTTTGGCAGGATCAGTGTTCTGAGCTCAGGACTTGGTAAGCAGAGCCTGTATGGATTCAGACACTTGCCCTCCTGACCAATTAAAGTAGATTTCCTTGGAGTGGGGCCTCGATAGCAGCATCTTTTCTTTTTTCAAGTTTTTTGGCCATGCCACATTGCTTTCAGGATCTTAACTCCCCAGAAAGGAAGTGAAGTCGCTCAGTTGTGCCCGACTCTTTGCGACTCCATGGATAGTAGCCTGCACCAAGCTCCTTCATCCATGGGATTTTCAAGGCAAGAGTACTGGAGTGGGTTGCCACTTCCTTCCCCAGGGAATCTTCCCAACCCAGGGATCGAACCCAGGTCTCTCACATTGTAGACAGATGCTTTACCGTCTGAGCCTCCCCAACCAGTGATCAAATCTGTGCCCCCTGCAGTGGAAGCTCAGAGTCTTAACCTCTGGACCCAATGGGAGGTCTCTCAGCATCTTTTCTCTTCCTTTTCCTTTCCCTCACCCTCCCTCCTTCTTTCTTCTCTTCTCGTCTCTTCTTTCTTTTTCCCTCTCTCGCTCTTTCTTTCTTACAATTTAGTTCCTTTTACTGTGTGCCTAAACTTGTGCGTCCATCACCAGCATCAATTTAAAAGCATTTTCATTGCTCCGAGAAGATATCAGTGCACCCCTTCACACCCCAAATCCCCCCCCACCTTTCCCTCCTCTCCATCCCTGGCTGCAGGCAACCAGTAATCTACTTCCTGTCCATGCAGATTTGTCTACCCTGGACATTTCTTATAAGTGGAATTATACAATATGTGGTCCTTTGCGATGGCTTCTTCCACTTAGCATAACGGTTTCAAGGTTCACCATGTTGTAGGATGTATCAGTACTTCATTCTTTAAATTGCTGAATAATCTTCTACTATATAGATATAACACATTTTATTTATCCATTCATCAGCTAATGGAAACTGGGATTGTTTCCACTTCTCAGCTATTATGAATAATGCCACCATAAATATTCTTGTACAAGATTGGATGGATCTATGTTTTCAGTTCTCTTACATTCATATACCAGAAGTGCAAGAGTGTTTCTTACACTTTGTTTTACACCACCACCAGAACTTATCTTTTTGATTATAGGCTTCCTGGAGGGTGTGAAGTGGTATTTCACTGTGGTTTTGATTTGAATTTCTCTGATGAATAATAATGTTGAGCATCTTTTCATGTGCTTATGGGCCATTTGCATATCTCCTTTGGAGATACTCGGACTCTTTGTTCATTAAAAATTGAACTATGTTTTTAGTTAGTCCACATATGAGTCAGACGTATAATTTGCAAAAACTCTCTCATTCTGTGGGTCGTCAGTTCACTCTTGATGGTGTTGTGTGAAGGACAAAGTTTCTAATTTCGATGAAGTCCAATTCCTCCATCCTTCTTTTGCTGCTTGTGATTTAGGCGTCAAAGGTAAGATCCAAACTCAAGGTTACAGAGATTACACTTATGTTTTCTTTAAAGAGTTTGATAGTTTTAGCTCTTGTGTTTGGGTCTTTGATCCATTTTGATCCATTTTTTACATGGTGTGAGGTAGGGGTACAACTTCATTTACTCTTACATGTGGCTATCTAGTTGTTTCAGCACAATTTGTTAGAAAGATTATTCTTTATCCCTTGCCAAAAATCAACTGACCATGGATATATAGGTGTATTTCTGAGTTCCCAATTTTATTCTACTGTGTTTATGCCGGTGCCACACTGTCTTGACTACTGCAGTTTTGCAGTAACTTTTGAAGTTGGAAACTAGGAGTCCTCCAACTTTTTCTTTCAAGATTGTAGGATTTTTATTGTGGGTTTCTTGAATTTCCTTGTGAGTTTTAGGATAAGCTTATCAATTTTTAAAAAGAAGCCAGGTGGGATATTGACAAGGATTGCACTGAATCTGTAGATCTATTTGGGAAGCCTAGTCAAAATGGCAACACTTCACTTGCTGATCTATGAACATGGGATATTATTTCTTTCATTTACGCAACATTTTTTTTATTTTTGGTAATTTTCAGAGTACAAGTTTCACTCTTTTGTTACCTCAGAGCTTTCCCAAAGCTTCTTTGGTGATGCCAACGTACAGTCAGACTTACATTGTGATTTCAATAGCTAACGTTTCTTCAGTGCTTTTAATCCAGGCTGAGCTTCAGGGAAGTGGAAAGCAGAGCAGAGCCAGGATAGAAGTCCAGATGTGTGACTCCGGAGTTAAGCTCTTTTATCCACTTGCTTCTCAGGAAACACACCTGGGTTTGTAACTGAACTGCAAGAGATCCAAGGCCCTCAGAGGATTCACAAAGAGGTTTCAGGCAACAAAGCCATGATCACATCTTGAAAAAGATACCCAAGCTCTCCTACTGCCTTCCAGGGCTCCCGAGTGGGTGTCCCCCAGCTCTCCTTCTAAGTGAACATACACATCTNGATTGTAACTGAACTGCAAGAGATCCAAGGCCCTCAGAGGATTCACAAAGGGGTTTCAGGCAACAAAGCCATGATCACATCTTGAAAAAGATACCCAAGCTCTCCTACTGCCTTCCAGGGCTCCCGAGTGGGTGTCCCCCAGCTCTCCTTCTAAGTGAACATACACATCTTGTATTAATTCCAAAAATATTTACTGATTTATAGCTGATATGTAAGGAGTATGGGAGGCCAGTGGCTTGCAGCTGGAGTCTGAAGTGGGGGGTGTTTGTGGGACAAAACACTTAACTTGTGGGGTCTATGCTAACCTCGGGTACTCAGTGTCAGATTGCATAGAATTACTGACACCCAGTTGGTGTGTGGAGAGCTGGAGGATTGATTGCTAGTGTGAAAAAAACCCTCACATCTTGATGTCCCAGGTGGTAGAGAAAAAATAGAAAAAAAACAGTGTGTGATGGGTGGTTGAGGATAGCCTCCCTGAGACCTACTGTGAAGATCCAGAACAGAGTCCCAGTCTGGATGGAATGGCAAACACAGTGGCACCAAGGAGGTCCCAAGCTTGGTGTGTTGGAGGGTCAGAAAGAAGCCAGGTGTGGCCAGAGCGTTGTGAAGAGTGAGCTGAGAACAGAGAGCCAGGCAGGGGCTAGATCCTGAGGGTCTTATTATTGGTTGCTGTCCAGGCAGGAAGCAGATGGACTCATCAGGGAGGGTAAGAGATGAAAGTTTAACGAGAGGACTGTTGATGGAGGTTGGGTGGGGTTAAAGGAGGCTAATAAGGAGGGATGAGGCACTTCCGGTAGCAGAGGGCCCTTGTTGCCACACTACTCCTGATGGAGCCAGGGAGGAGCTGGGAGGGGAAAGAGAAAGAGTCGTGGCTGTAAGAGACATGTGTGGTTCTTATAGGGAGGGGCCCAGCCGTGCCAACCCACGGCAAGGCAGAGAGGAAGCTGGGAGTGAGGCCCCGCCTCTCTCCTCCCATCCGGCACCTCCCTGCTGGCACCTCCCTTTGGCCATCGCCTCCAGAAGCCAGAGGGCAAAAGTTGATGTTGAATCAGGTCATCACTAACCAGGACAGAGGATGAAGAGTGACCTGGGGGACAAATAGGGAAGATCTAGGCCAGTCATGGAAGGGGAGGCTCCAGTGTGCGTTTTATTCCTAGAGGGGCCTCTGCAGGTCTAAGCTGGGGAGTGATCTGATCCGGGATGAACTTGACCTCTCTGGCTGCAGTCTGGGGAATCGACCGGGTGGGGAGGGGGTTGGTGGGGAGAGCAGTTGGGGAGGTCCTTCTAGTTATCCTTGGGGATGATGATGGTAGATTGGACCCAAGAGGGAGTGGCCAGGATGCAGAGAAGAACGTGGGGTCAGGGTTGTAGTTTGAGTTGAAACTGACAGGAATTGCTGGTGGATTAGGTGTGAGTAAAGGGGTAAGGCAATGTGAGAAAGGAGAATGGGGAAGAGAGGAATGGATGACTCAATTTCGGCCTCACTCAAAGCTCAGGAAACTCACAGCTATGTGTGCGTGGAAACGTCACCCCTCTGGACTCGTCCCATTTGCCCAACCTCACTGCTTCACAGGGAAAGGGGACTTGTGTGACTTCCTAGAACAGCCCTATGTGGCAGGTATCTTCTCAACAAGTGAAAAATCCAGACATTAGAGAGGTTGAGACATCTGCCCAAGATCACACAGCAAGCAGAGGTGATGGGGACTTGGAGACCTGTCCGTCTGATTCAAGACCACCCTGTGCAGAAGGAGTCAGATGGGATCTCTTGCCTCACACTTTAGCCACAAACTGTGGCTTGTGCTGCCCTGTGAGATCTGTTCTAGAGAGAGGCTGCAAGCCCCTCAGCAATGTGTGCGTGCTGTTAGGGATGCCTGAGGGGATACGTCTGTAGTGTGTAGGAATTTGGGCAAAGCAGCAGCCCTAGCAGATGTTTTTTAGTTTTTTCCCCCTATTATTACAGAATTGAAGAACAAGGAAGGGAACCAACATTTACAAGCTCATTCATTCATTTCAGTTCAGTTCAGTTGGTCAGTCATGTCTGACTCTTTGAGACCCCATGGACTGCAGCATGCCAGGCTTCCCTGTCCATCACCAATTCCCCGAGCTTGCTCAAACTCATGTCCATCGAGTTGGGGATGCCATCCAACCATATTCCTGAATTCCTGTCTTGCTGGGCAGGCTTCTTGCATTGTCTTATTGAATCCCTGAAATGAAACCCAGCCAAGGCAGGGTTACTTACACTATTTCTCCCCTGATTCATAGACTTGAGGAAATGAGACTCAGAGAGAACAAGTAACTTGCTCAAGGTAATACTACCCCCCCCCCCCAAGCATCTACCACTGAGTGTGAGGCCCCTGGGTGGCAAACTATGGGGTGCACTTTAGAGTCATGGTGCTAAGGCCATGAACCCAGCATCTTCATTCAAATGCTGAATCCAGGCCATCTTCATTCAAATCTTCGTTCTCCTTTAGAGGTGCGACCTCAGTTTCCACATCTGTAAAATGGGGTTAGTAATGGTGTCTATCTGAAAGAATACTGCAAGGACTGATGGAGATGAGGCATGCAAATGGCTGAGCAGAGCAAGGGCTCAGAGCACTTTGACTATCACTGGGATCTCCCTTGCTGAAGCTAGAGTCTGATTCAATGCCATGAGGTAGACTTCCCAGCCATCTCTGGGCCCCTTCACTCAGCATGAGTCAGATCAGTTCTACTTCCTTCCCTGAGATGCTGCCCGGCACCGGGCCCTGGGGTGCAGATGCAGGGATGGGAGGATGGGCTTTGCCTCCAAGCCATCTCATCATGGGGGGACAAGCGCAGACGCAGGCATGCACCTCAGAACCCAACAAGTGCAACCGTAAAACTGGGTTCAAACAAGAGTGAGAACAGCCATGCCCCCACCCCATTCTCTTCCTAGTGCATCACTTGTTTCATTCATTTCTCTGCACTTGGTTTCCAAAATCATCGTGTACACTGGTTGGTTGATTTGTGTGTTGCCAGCCTTTATCAGGGCTTTCCTTTGGCTCAGCTGGTAAAGAATCCACCTGCAATGTGGGAGACCTGAGTTCGATCCCTAGGTTGGGAAGATCNTCCAAAATCATCGTGTACACTGGTTGGTTGATTTGTGTGTTGCCAGCCTTTATCAGGGCTTTCCTTTGGCTCAGCTGGTAAAGAATCCACCTGCAATGTGGGAGACCTGAGTTCGATCCCTAGGTTGGGAAGATCCCCTAGAGAAGGGAAAGTCTACCCATACCAGTATCCTGGCCTAGAGAATTCCCTGGACTGTATAGTCCATGAGGTTGCAAAGAATCGGACACGACTGAACCACTTTCACTTTCACTTTATCAAGAAGTAACCTGCCCATCTCTGGCTCCTGCACTGTCCAGTACTGTGTCTGGCATCTGCAGCTGGTCGATGAATATTGCTTGATTGCATCGACAGATGCTGGGTAGAATGAAGTCTTGTGAGTCGTCAGTGCTCTGTCCCTGGACATGGCAGGTGGAGACAGGAGACAGCAGGGAAGGAATCTGTGGCTCAGGCCCTGAGCTCTCCTATCCTCTGTACAAGGCTGTGTCATCAGGGATGCTGATAGGGACTACAGCCTCGGGTCACCTTGGAGGTTGGCTACTAACACTTCTCCACCAGCCCAAGGAGCTGTTTGAGACTTCAAGGGGGAAATTTCAGGGGTGAAGGTGGGAGGGAAGGTCTGGGCAGCAGACTGCATACAAGCGAGTTTGAATAAGCCTGTGGAGGTCTCAGTATATTTGTCCAGTGAGAGGGGTGCTAACACCCATTTATAGCAGTTATGACAGATATCAGCCAACCTCATTGCTCACCGCGTTTAAAACGAGCCCATGTAGGAAAAGTGCCTGGCAAATGGGAAGCCCTCTATCAATGATGTTTGTGCTAAGTGGCTTCAGTCGTGTCAGACTGTTTGCAACTCTATGGACTGTAGCCCGCCAGGCTCCTCTTGTTCATGNGGGAAAGACTACCCACTTCAGTATTCTGGCCTGGAGAATTCCATGGACTGTATAGTCCATGGTGTTGCAAAGAGTTGGACACGATTAAGCGATTTTCACTTTCCATAATATGTGCATTATTTTAATTTAGTCATTCCTTTATCTATAGACATGACATTGTTTACAACTGTTCGCTCTTACAAATGATGCTTGTGGTGACCATCCCTATTTTATGCCTCCTTGGGCCTGGAGATGAGTATTTTTCTAGGATACTCACTTAGCAGTGGCTAAAATAATATCCTCATTTCAGATTTCAAGATACTGACAGATTGCCTTCCCCAAAGCTACCATTTTCCATTTCTAGCAACAATCCATGAAAGTACCCATTTCCCTACACTGTCATCAACCTTCGCCTTGATCTCATTTTTCTTATCCCTTTGACAGATCTGAAAAGGTTTCTCTTTAATTTCCATAGTGCCTTGCTGGGTTGAGGATCTGTTTGTATGTGAGCTGATCCTAAGTCTTTGTTGTGTGTGAGTTGCCTGTTTATATACCTTGCTCATTTTGCANATGAAAGTACCCATTTCCCTACACTGTCATCAACCTTCGCCTTGATCTCATTTTTCTTATCCCTTTGACAGATCTGAAAAGGTTTCTCTTTAATTTCCATAGTGCCTTGCTGGGTTGAGGATCTGTTTGTATGTGAGCTGATCCTAAGTCTTTGTTGTGTGTGAGTTGCCTGTTTATATACCTTGCTCATTTTGCAATTGGGCTGTTTTCCTTTTCTTTTTTTTTTGCTTGTCAGTTGATTGCTTAAAAAAGCTTTGATTGGAGTATAGTTGATTTACAGTATTGTATAAGTTTTGGGTGCACAGCACAGTGATTCAGTTATATATATATATAGTATTTTTCAGGCTGTTTTTCCATAATATTTATTATGGTTCCCTGGGCTGTATAGTAGGTCCTTGTTGGTTATCTATGTTATAGTTTTGCTTTTTCTTATTAATTGATAGATAGCACATTTTTTGACAGTCAAATATGTCAAAAAACATTTCTCTGCCAACTGGGATTTTTTTTTTAATTTATTTATTTGTTTATTTATTTTTAACTGCTCTGGGTCTTCGGTGCCGTGCACAGGCTTCTCTGTGCAGTGGCTTCTCTTGTTGCGGGGCACAGGCTCTAGGGCACTTGGACTTCAGTCGTTACCGCCCGTGGGCCATAGGGCACTGGCCCAGTAGTTGTGGCATCTGTGCTTAGTTGCTCTGAGGCATATGGGATCTTCCCAGACCAGGGATTGAAACTTTGTCCCTGCATTGGCAGGTGGTTGTTAACCACTGGTCCACTGCAATTTTAGTCAAAATTCCCGATCGGCAGTGGCTTCCTGGTGAGCATAACCTGCTGGCAGCTCCAAGCCTTGGCCCACACAGGCCCAGCTGGCTTCCCCATGTCTCCCCAGAGATGGTGGCTGAGAGTCAGACGCCCGGAGCTCAGTTAGTCAGGAGGGCGTGCTTGGCATCTGGAGAATCACTGCATACTGTGGAGGGACTCTGAGCCATCATACACACAACTCCCCAGTCCCTACAGCTGCCCTGTAATGCCCACTGATACCCCCATCATAGAGGAGGAAACTGAGGTTTAGGGAAGTGAGTTGCAGTTCCTTCATGGCAACCAAGTGGCGGGGCCAGGATTATTCAAGCGTGACTTGAATCTCACATTCTTCCCCTCGCAACATGGTGGCCCTGTTGACAGAGTCAGTGGTAGCAGGGGTTGCTGATATTCCTACTCTTATTACTATCGCTGACAATCCTACCACTCCTGTGACTACTGACAGTTCTTCTCCCTACTGCTACGCCTAGTACCAGTACTGTTATAAATGTGTCAATTTGGTAACTCTCTTAAGTTTTATTTTATTGTGATAAGAATACAATGTGAGATCTATTCTCTTAACACATTTTAAGCGTACAAAGCATTACTGTTGGCTATGGGTAGAACTCTTGGCAAGTTGTCCTTCAAAAATGAAGGAGAGATAAAGACTTCACCAGCAACACGATAGCATAAGAAAAAAAAGGAACTTGTTACTTAAGTCAACTGTGTGTGTGTCGGGCACGATTCTGGCAAACAAAGGAGCTTATCCTTTCGTGGCTGATGGAAAAGCCAGTAGCTTTTGAGCTCTGCCTGTGTGTAGGCACTGTGCTTGGCACTTAATGGGCACTATTTCATTTAGTTCTAAAATACACCCTGGGAATTTGGCACTATTGCTCATTTTCTGATCTTGGCTCAGATGTCACCTCTTCAGAGAAGCCTTCCCTGGCACCCTATGCAAGTGGACATCACCCCCACCCCCACCATCCCTGCCCCATCCTGTTCCCTCCATCCTGTCTCCCTGTGTTCTGGTCACATGTTACCATTGTCTGCGTGATGATTGTCTGTCTCCCCACTAGACGAAGAGTGACCTGTGTCTATTGGGTTTTCCATTTCATTATAGGCACCGCACACAGCAGCATCTGGAACACAGTAGGTAGCCAATCAAGACTTGTGGACTAAATTCCCATTTCCCAGATGGGGAAACTGAGCCTCAGAGAAGTGGATAACTTTCCCAAGGTCCTATTGCCAGAAGAGGCAGAAGTAGGACTCAAACCTTGGTCCTTCTGATTCCAGTGCCCCAGATTCCACTGGCTGTATAGGAATTATTCATATATATGGCCTTCCTGACGTGGGGGCTGTGTCCTGGCTTTCTGGGATGCTACTGAAGGTGTAATCAGGTCACAGTGCTGCCTCTTACCTGGCTTTATAAAAGCCAATCACTTGGGACTTCCCTGGTGGCCCAGTGGTGAAAAATTCTCCTGTCAAGGCAGAGGATGAGGACTCGATCCCGGATCTGGGAAGATCCCACATGCCATGGAGCAACCAAGGCACACACTGCAGCTACTGAAGCCTGTGCTCCCAGAGCCTGTGCTCTACAAGAGAAACCACTACAATCAGAAGCCTGCACAGCGCATGGAAGAATTGCCACCACTCGCTGCAACTAGAGAAAGCCCATGTAGCAATGAAGACCCAGTGCAGCCAAAGATAAATAAAATAATTAAAAAAAAACCTAGTCACCTGGCCATCCCTGGCCTCTCAAAGCAGGTGTTTTGGGAATCAATAGGGGCTTCAAGAGGCCACTCTCCAGGGTTCAGACTAGCCAGAGAGGATTCTACCAACTTTCCTGACGTGAGAGGATGCTGCTCAGCCTAGTTGCCTTAGCCTCTTGAGGCCAGAGAGAACTTTAGAAAGTAAAGCCTGAATCTTGGCTGGTGAATATCTTAGCAATATCCAGCATCCAACAAGGGGGTGGGTGCCCCACAATGCCCTAGCATTGCTGTGGGCTGGGAAGGAAGGACTTTGCTAGACACCTGACCTCTCTGTTCTTCTCATAAGCTATGCCCTCTTACCCCAAGGTCGTTGCATAGAATTTGTCCGCACTGTCAAAGAACACCGGTCCCCTGCCATTCCCACTTCTTTCACCTGGAGAATTGGTCCGTAATCATTTCTTGGATCTCAGCTTACATGTTGCTTCCTTGGAGAAGCCTGCTAGGGCTCTGCAGGTTAGGACCAGGGATGCTCTGTTTTGTTCTCCCGGTGTCCTGCACTTTCTCTTGAGCTTACTAGATTCCAGTAGCAGGAATCCCTCTGGCTCACCATGGTAGCTGCAGCACCAACTCAGCGCCTGGCATATGGTAGGTGCTCAGTCAACATTATTTGTGTGAGCGTGGGGTGTTTCTGACTGCCAGCCCTCCCCAGGACCAGTCCTGCCAGGATGCCTCCTTCTGAGCAGAGGTGACTTGTTTGTTCTAATTGGTGGTCTCAACCATCTTGTTACGAACAGAACTGAGCCCCACTTCCATTTCATATATTGAAACCCTAACATCCAACATGACTGTCCGTGTGGATAAGGCCTTGAAAAGTAAAAAATGAAAGTGTTAGTCACTTAGTCATGTTGGACTCTTTGTAACCCCATGCACTGTAGCCCGCCAAGCTCCTCTGTCCATGGGATTCTCCAAGCAAGGATACTGGAGTGGGTTGTCATTTTCTTCTCCCAGGGATCTTCCTGACCCAGGGATTGAACCTGGGTTTCCTGCATCGCAGACAGATTCATTACCCTTTGAGCCACCAGGGAAGCTTTGAAGGAGACAAATTAAATGAGGTCGTAACATTGAGGCCCTAGTCCCATAGCACTGATGTCCTTATTAACAGAGGAGGAAACTTTAGAGTTCCAGCTCCCTTTCTCTCTATGCCACGGGAAGAAAGTGGCCATCCACAAGCCAGGAACAGAGTTCTCCCCAGAAACCAAAACTTCTACACCTTGATCTTGGTATTCTCCAGAGCTTCAAGAAAGTGCATTTCTGTGTTTAAGCTACCCAGTCCACGGTATTTTGTTATGGCAGCTGGAGCTGACCCAAGACCGATTGTTCCTCTTGGGGGGAAACCAAGACAGCTCCCTAGTTCCTTGCTTCAGCTCTGCCATCTTGGTTTATCAGAGGCTCTTTCTCAGGATTGGCTGGCCTGAAACCAGTGACTATGGCCAAGGAGAGCCAAGCCACTGGCAACTCCCGTTTCTGGAACCCTTGCGGTCTGGGAAACACATTTCCTGTAAACCTCATGGGGACCAAATACACAGCAATGTGTACGAATATATTTAGCTAACTCTTTAATTGGACCATTGGCAACCGTTTCAGAAGAGTCAGGTTGAATAACGACAGAGTGTGTCTAACCATCAAGAAAAAATTACAGTGTGTCAGCATGAAGGCGCTGCAAGAGCACTGCCAAGCTTACCAACCCGGATCCACACAAATCACTTTCTTTAGGTGGGGACTTCGTTTAGCTTTTCTGAAAGAAATGCTGCTTTTAATTATGTTCATTTTTAGAACACCACAAAATACCCATGAGAGACCCAAAATACACTAATATTTCTCCCCTTAAATGGTCTCCTTCAGAATTAACTGCTCTGCCATTTGTAAGGGAGGCTTAGTCTTGTTTGGAAGAGCGAGGGAACAATTTATTGATCCTCTGGACCCTTTCTAGGCTTCCCAGATTGCGCTAGTGGTAAAGAATCCACCTGCCAATGCAGGAGAGATCCCCAGGTCAGGAAGATCCCATGGAGGAGGGCAGGGCAACTCACTCTAGTATTCTTGCCTGGAGAATCCTATGGACAGGGGAGCCTGGCAGGCTATGGTCCATAGCGTCGCAAAGAGTCAGACATGACTGAAGTGACTTAGCATGCACGCACACCCTGGACCCTTTCTAGCAGCAGACATGATAAGTGCTCAAAGTGTGACCCATGGCACTGGTTAGCTCAGCCCCTGGGAACATCAGCTACACAACATTTGGCTAATTGCAGCACGCCCTAGTTGGAGCTCCCAGCACAGGCCCCAGCTCCACATCCAACTAAATACCACGTCCTGTTGATTCTCCCTGTCTTTGCCAGACACACTCAGCCGGCCTGGTTCAGAACTCCCTGCTCCTGCCCCATTTCTTCCTGGTATCTTCCAAAGCAAACTTTTCGTGTATGACTATATAAATTTAAGTTCCTTAAATTAAGTAACATTAAAAATTCTGCTTCTCTGTCACAGTGGCTACACTTCCAGTTGCTGAGTGGCTGTGTGTGCCTGGCTAGTGGCTATCATGTTGGACAGCACCAATATAGAACATTTCCCTTATTGCATGAAGTTCTATTAGATAAATAAGAGTGCTTTATCTTCCAAAGGTCATACTACTCATGTATGGGGACCCTTGGAGGGGCATCTCCAGCCAATGGGTGATGGCCATTGGTGGATACATTCCTCAGGCTCCCTATGCTCCAGTGGGCAGTTTATGTGTCTCTTCAGACGGTTACCAGCAAGACTGAGCTCCAGGTGCCCAAAGGGGTAATTTGCTCCTGGCACATGCTTTATAGGTTCATCTCCTTTCCTTACTTCTTCGTGGTGCTTCGTGAGAGCCTCTCTTAAACAAACTGTGCTGTGCTTTGTCGCTCAGTCATTTCCAACTCTTTGCAACCCCATGGACTATGGCCTGCCAGGCTCCTCGGTCCACGGGATTCTCCAGCAAGAATACTGGAGTGAGTTGCCATGCCCTCCTCCAGGGGATCTTCCCAACCCAGGGACTGAACCTACGTCTCCCACATTGCAGGCGGACTCTTTATCATCTGAACCACCAGGGAAGCCCAAATAAGCAACCTGCAGTCAAGTCTTAGTCAGCTTTTAGGGGAGCCCTGCCTAAAACCCCTTGGGTTTATAAATTTCTCTCCACACCCAGTGCTGCTGCCTCAGTGCAGATTCCCATCTTCCTTTATCTGGATGATGGAGACAACCTCCTAATCAGTCTTCTCCCCTCCCTTCTTACCTTCCTTTGGTTTTCCACATTGAAGCCAGAGGACAACACAAAAAAACACAAATACGCCCCACTTCATCAGCTCCCTGTCCCAACCATTTAATAACTCCTTGCTATAGGCTGAATTACATTCCCCTCCCCACAAATGCATGTGCTGACCCTGGCAGCTCAGAATGTGACTGTACTTGGGGATACCATTTTTAAAGAGGTAAAGTTAGCTTGTCATCATTTGGAGTGGGCTCTAATCCAATATGATTGGTGTCTTCTATCAGAAGGGATTAGGACACAGACGGTACACAGAGGAAGAACCATGTGAGGACCCAAGGAGAAGACAGCCATCTATAAACCAGCTCAGAAGGAACCAGCTCTGCTGACACCTGGATTTCAGATGTTTAGCCTCAATAACTGTGAGAACATATTTTTCTTGCTTAAGCCACTCACTCTGTGGCACACTGTTTTGGTAGCTTGGGCTAAAACACCCCTCTGTGTCCCAAGGACAGTGTCCAGGTTCCTTAAGGTGGCTCTGAAGCCCAGTGTTGTCCACTCCTAATTTACACCCCCAGCCACTTTCCTCACACCCCTGAATAATTAGAGTGTAGGTCAGTTCATCCAAAGCCAAGTCATCAAAAAACAATTTGCCAAAAATTAGTCATCCTTTTAATGGCCTATTTGCCAAAATTGTGAGGAGATCTTAAACCAAGTCTAGGAAAGTTCATGCCAGGGTTGGAACTAGGATGAAGTAGAATAATTCAGAGTTCTCCCCCCACCCCGCCGTGATTAAAACAACAAATTAACCCGTTATTTTGAGATGATTGTAGATTCACATGCAAGTGTAAGAAATAATACAGACAGGGCCCCTATTTGCCCTTTGCCCAGGTTCCCCTGATGACAATAACTTCTTTCAGTTCAGTTCAGTTCAGTTCAGTTGCTCAGTCGTGTCCGACTCTGCGACCCCATGAATCGCAGCACACCAGGCCTCCCTGTCCATCACCAACTAATAACTTCCTTAACCAGAGTACAAATCACAGTCAGAGCTCTGACATTGCTATGGTCCAGATATAGAACATCTCCACTACCATAAGGGTCTCTTGTATCATCCTTTCACTGGTTACACCAGTTCATTCTTTATTCCTATAATTTTATCATTTCAAGAACGTTATATAAATGGGATCACACAGTATGTAATGTTTTGAGATTTTTTTTTTAAGTCCACATAATACTCTGGAGATTCATCCAAGTTGTTACAAGCATCAGTAGTGTCTTCCTTTTTATTGCTGAGTAATATTCCACGATGTGGATGTACCACAGTTTGTTTGTCCATTCACCAGCTGAAGGACATCTGGGCTGCTTTGCTATTATGAATAAAGCTGTTATGAATATTTGTGTACAGAGTTTTGTAGGAACACACATTTTCATTTCTCTAGGATGAATGCCCAAGAGTATAATTGTTGGGTCATCTAGTAACCACATATTTATTTTTATAAGTAATTGTCAAACTGTTTTCCAGGGTGGCTGTATCATTTTACATTTCCACCCACAATGTATGAGTGACCCAAATTCTCCACATCCTAGCCAATGTTTAGTTTTGTCACTAATATCTATTTTAACCATTCAGACAGGTGTGTAGTCTTGTGATTTTAATTTGTATTTTCCTACAGACCACCTGACCTGTCTCTAAACTATATGCAGGTCAGGAAGCAACAGTTAGAACTGGACATGGAACAACAGACTGGTTCCAAATAGGAAAAGGAGTACATCAAGGCTGTATATTGTCACCCAGCTTATTTAACTTCTATGCAGAGTACATCATGAGAAATGCTGGGCTGGAAGAAGCACAAGCTGGAATCAAGATTGCTGGGAGAAATATCAATAACCTCAGATATGCAGAT
>SJYA01002938.1:1299287-1318820 GCA_006410615.1 Neotragus moschatus | reverse complement strand
CTACTTGAATGTGTATGGAAATATATTAAAATAACATTCAAGATACATGCCAGAACACACACAGAAGTCTATAGCATAACAGCTCAAGTGAGTTCTGTTGTCTTCCCTCAACCTTGGATAGAAAAACAAAACAGCAATAAATACATCACATACAGTCGTAAAGTTTTAGTATCTGAACAGTCTTCAGCCATCTCAGATCCTGTAGCTTTGGTTGCACCACTTTGATGAAACCTGCTCCAATTATTGGGCCACACCCTCATTTGTCCTTCTTTGTTCCTGCAATAATGTTAGTCTAGCAATCTAGCTCTCTATCACACTATATTTACACTCTTTTGTTCCTTTGATTTGTTTTGAGTTAAACAGGACTGTGGTTACCAATGGTTCCTGCACTATGTTTGGAATGGGGGAATACCTTGTGAATGACGAATGTAACTCTCTTTCTACTACCAAGACTATAAACTCCAGGAGAACCCAGACTGGACCTTATTTTCTTCTGTCACTTTCTCCTAGAGTTTGTGTACACTGCAAGCAATTAACACACCTTTCATTTTAAAAGGTGGCTTAATTTGAATATATATTTCAAATAAAAAGAAACTTGTGTGAACCTTGTATGAAACTTGTGTGAACCCAGCCCCAGCAAAGGCTTAGAAAGGATTCCCTGGTGAATGAATAGCCTTTCCCTAATCCCCCAACAGATTCACAAAACCTGCTGTAGAAAATAACTTACTGGTCTCCTGCTTCAGAAATTCAAAACCCATCAGACTATCTTAAACTTCTCTAATTTGTAAGGGGTAAGTTCACTTCAGTTAAGTCGCTCAGTCGTGTCCGACTCTTTGCGACCCCATGGACGGCAGCATGCCAGACTTCCCTGTCCATTGCCAACTGCCAGAGCTTACTCAAACTCATGTCCATAAAGTTGGTGGTGCCGTCCGACCATCTCATCCTCTGTTGTCCCCTTCTCCTTACTGCCTTCAATCTTTCCCAGTATCAGTGTCTTTTCAAATGAGTCAGTTTTGCGCATCAAGTGGCCAAAGTATTGGAGCTTCAGCTTCAGTATCAGTCCTTCCAATGAATATTCACAACTGATTTCCTTTAGGATGGACTGGCTGGATCTTCTTGCAGTCCAAGGGACTCACAAGAGTCTTCTCCAGCACCACAATTCAAAAGTATCAATTCTTCAGCGTTCAGCTTTCTTTATGGTCCAACTCTCACATTCATACATGACTACTGGAAAAATCATAGCTTTGACTAGACAGACCNCACAGTTTGAAAGCATCAATTCTTTGGCTCTCAGCCTTCTTTATGGTCCAACTCTCACAGTCATACATGACTACTAGAAAAATCATAGCTTTGACTATGTGGACCTTTGTCGGTAAAGTGATGTCTCTGCTTTTAAATATGCTGTCTAGGTTTGCCATAGCTTTTCTTCCAAGGAGCAAGCATCACCAACTGCAGTGATTTTGGTGCCCAAGAAAATAAAATCTGCTACTGAGGTTGTTGATATTTTGTTTTGAGTGGGGTGGGACCTGTTCTCCTCAGAGATTGTGATTCCTGCACCCAAGGCATGAGGGCCCTCCCACTCTGACTGCAGGTGGGACCAGCTCTGAGTTGCAGTTAACACTGCAGAGCCCCCCACCCCACCTACCTCACACCCTTGGTTCTCCCACCCCCGCCCTGCTGTGAGATCAGCCTGAGATCAGTCTCCAGCTCCCTCCCTTCCCCAGCCTGTTTCCCTCTCCTCTTCTTCTTGGAACAGAACCCCCATCTCAGGCTCTGCTTCTAAGGGACCCAACCTTGGATACCCTACTCCCCCTCCCTGCCCATGATGAGGTGTGGACTGAGAATCAAACAGCAAGCTCCAGGCTCAGAAAGCACCATAATCCACAGACTCCATCCACTTTACCCACTGGTTTTGGGGTGGGCAAAGGAGGAGAGGTCAGAAGCTTGTATCCAGCAGAACTGGCACTTCATAGCATGAAAGATGACCTCTTTTCTGTGCAGGACCAGGGGACGGAGGCCAAGGGAACACTGAGGATGAGAAGTCCCGGATTTGGTCAACCTGTGAAGCCCACTCGCTCGTCCAGCCTGCCCGCTCCAGGCCTGTTTGAAGTCTGAGGGCTGCCATGGTCTGCTGGACAGACAGCATTTGTAAGCAGCTCTCTCCCCAGCCCAGTTAATAATTCAGGAGCCAGCGCCTGCAGCTAACCCATCATTCCAACCCCGCTGTACCCCGAACACCGAGCTAGTGGACAGGAAAGAAAAAATCACCGTGCCCACTTGAAAAATGGTCCTCACTTCAAGAGCTTGCTGCATGCCCAGTGCTGGGGTGGGAGAGAGCCAGGCAGAGACCCATCTGTTGGGCAGACAGTGAGAGAAGGATGGAGCTGTCCTGAGGGCTGGGGTGTGCACAGTGAGCGGTAGTTAACTTTTGGATCCTGAACTACATTTGTTTTTGGACAGTGGGCGGTAGTCGCTGGTGAATGGGCCTCGGAGGACCCAACTCTCTTCCTTTGCTTCAGCCACGCATCCTTCACTCATTGGCCTGCCTACTGATTCATTTATTCAGTCGGCAGTCATTGGCGCTGCTAACAGGGATGGGGCCTTGAGGATACAGATGGGGTGGGGTTGGGAATTTCCTGGTGGTCCAGTGGCTAGGACTTGCTGCTTTCACTGCTGTGGGCCTAGGTTTGATCCCTGATTGGGGATCTACGATTCCACAAGCCATGAGACTTGGCTGAAAAAAAAAATCGGATGGGGTGAGGCGTGGCACCTCCACTCAGGGAGGCAGACACAGCCAGTGGGAGGCATTGTATTTAGGGGCCTGAGATGAGGAATAACTGGCCGGGTGCCTTGTGTTTAAACGGGTGTGACCGATGGCCTGGGTTTGCTGTGTGAGTCCAAAACGGAGAGGGGAGGGTAGAGAGGTTAATGATTTAGATGGTGAATTCTGGAACCAGACTGCTGGGGTTCCAATCCCAGCCTGCCAACTAGCTCACACAGTGTTAGCCTTCCTGTGCCTCAGTTGGCGTGCGTGCTTAACCGCTTAGTAGTGTCTGACTCTCTGTGACTCCATAGGCAGTAGCTGGCCAGGCTCCTCTGTCCATGGGGTTCTCCAGGCAAGAACACTAGAGTGGGTTGCCGTGCCCTCCTCCAGGGGATCTTCCCAATCCAGGGATTGAACCTGTGTTTCTGGTATCTCCTGCATCGGCAGGCAGATTCTTTACCAACTGTGCCATCTGGGAAGTCCGTGCCTCAGTTTCCCCATAGGTAAAATGGAGTTAATAGTGGGAGGCTGATACAACCTTCCTCCCATTGTTAAGATAATTGTTAAAAGGAAAAGCCACAGCTCTGGCAAGTGCAAAGTTCCGGTAAAGCAAAGCTTCCTTTAGAAAATGACTTGGCCAGTGGTTCCCAACCTTCTTGGCACCAGGGGCCAGTTTGTGGAAGGCAGTTTTTCCACAGACCAGGCGGGGGAGGCGGGGGATGGTTTCAGGATGATTCAAGGGCATTCCATTTATTGTGCTCTTTATTTCTATTGTTATTATTCTTGTTGTGATATGTAATGAAACAATCACACTACTCACCACAATTTAGAATCAGATCATCAGGCATTCGATTCTCACAAGGAGCACCCAACCTAGATCCCCTCCATGTGCAGTTCCTGGTAGGGTGTGCGCTCCCATGAGAATGCCTATCTATTGCTGCCACTGATCCGACAGGTGGGAGAGCTCAGGCAGTAATGTGAGCGATGGTGAGCAGCTGTAAATATAAGTGAAGTTTTGCTCACTTGCCTGCTGCTCAACTCTTGCTGTGCAACCCAGTTCCTAAGAGGCTACAGACCACTACTGATCTATGGCCAGAGTCTCGGGGGACCCTGGAGTTGGCAGTTTGTATAAAGTGGAGCATGCTTGAAATTATACCATTCAACCAGTCCCTCCCGGATATTCACTTAAGTGAACTGATAAACTTATACAGTTTGTTAGAGGGTTCATCATGGATCCTATTCCAGATGAATACAGACGATGTCAGCGGGCCACAAATGCGTTAGCTACGTGAAAGCAGCTAGGCTCAAACTGTATGATTCCACCTATGTGAGTTTCTGGGAAGTGGTAGGGACAGAAAAGTGGTTGGTGATTGAGGGGGCGGGAGGAGGGGCGGATATAAAGGGGCACGAGGGGCTTTTGGGGGGTGATGGAACTAGTTGGTGTTATGGGGAGTGGCGGTGGATACACAACTGCTTTTGTGTGTGTGTGAATAATCTTAGAATCCTGTTGAACCTAGTGCCTGAGTGAAGTGAGTTAGAAAGAGAAAAGCGAAGACGGTCCGTGAACACACAGGTATGGAATCTAGGAGGGTTGTATAGGGATGGAGATGCGGAGGTAAGTAATGGGCTTTTGGACATAACAGAGGGAGGAGAGGGAGGGACAGATTGGCAGAGTGGCGCTGGCATACACGCAGCAAGCCTGGCGGGCTGTAGTCCCTGGGGTCCAAAGTGTCGGACGCGACTGCGTGACTGATCTGATCTGAACTGAGTGTATAAAACAGCTAGTGTGTGTAGCACAGGGGTCTCAGCTTGGTGGTCCGGGATGTCCTGTTAAAGGTGAGATGGTGGGGGGATGGCTGGGAGGGAGGCTGAAGAGGGAGGGTTAGATGCATGCAGATGGCTGGCTCACTTTGCTGCGCAGCAGAAACCAACGCAAGTTTGTAAAGCAATTATCCTTCAAAAAAAAAAAAATCAGAACTGTGCGCTAAAAAGGGTGAAGCATAATGTGTGGAAATTACAGTGCATGGAAATTATGGCAGACAGAGGGAAGAGCAGGTGCAAAGACCCGGAGGCTTGAACTTAGATTTGAGACGGTACCTAGAGGTTTAGGGGGAAGCAGCAGGAATTGAGATGGAGAAAAAACATTTATGTCGGCTTGTGAAGAGCCTTGAATGTCATGACAAACTCTCTGGACAGTGGGAAAATATGAAAGTTTTTAACCAGTCAAGGATTATAAGCAATCCTTTTGTTTCTGAAAAATCACTCTGGTGTTTGGTTAGTGGCACAAGCCACTGGGTGTGTGGGCCTGGTCCTGCCTGCAGAAGTGTTTTCATTTGCTCCCTCTTTAAAATATTTTTGAATTTGTGAATCTTACTTATTTTTTGAGGTTTAGAACAGTCAATTTGTTTTTTTAAAAATTTATATTGAAGGATAGTTGATTTACGATGCTGTGCTAGTTTCGAGTTCGCAGGGAAGTGAGTCAGTTTTGTGTATATAAATATTATATACATATTTGTTATATGTGTTTTATATATTAGTTCAGTTCAGTTGCTCAGTCTTGTCTTGACTCTTTGTGGCCCCAGGGACTGCAGCATGCCAGGCCTCCCTGTCCATCACCAGCTCGCAGAGCTTGTTTAAACTCATGTCCATCGAGTCGGTGATGCCATCCAACCATCTCGTCCTCTGTTATCCCNATTTGTTATATGTGTTTTATATATTAGTTCAGTTCAGTTGCTCAGTCTTGTCTTGACTCTTTGTGGCCCCAGGGACTGCAGCATGCCAGGCCTCCCTGTCCATCACCAGCTCGCAGAGCTTGTTTAAACTCATGTCCATCGAGTCGGTGATGCCATCCAACCATCTCGTCCTCTGTTATCCCCTTCTCCTGCCTTCAACCTTTCCCAGCATCAGGGTCTTTTCCAGTGAGTCAGTTCTTTGCATCAGGTGGCCAAAGTATTGGAGTTTCAGCTTCAGCATCAGTCCTTCCAATGAATATTCAGGACTGACTTCCTTTAGAGTTGACTTGTTTGATCTCCTTGCAGTCCAAGGGACTCTCGAGAGTCTTCTCCAGCATTACAGTTCAAAAAAGGCATCAGTTCTTTGGTGCTCAGCTTTCTCTATGGTCTAAATCTCACATCCTTACATGATTACTGGAAAAACCATAGCTTTGACTACGCAGACCTTTGTCGGTGAAGTAACGTCTCTGCTTTATCCATTCTTTTTCAGATTCTTTCCCCATATAGGTTACTACAGAGTATTGAGTTCCCTGTGCTATACAGTAGGTCCTTTTTATCTATGTTACATAGAGTAGTGTGTATATGTTAATCCCAATATCCTAATTTGTCACTTTCCCCCATGTTTCCCTTTTGGTAACTCTAACTGCAGATGGTGACTGCAGCCATGAAATCAAAAGACGCTTACTCCTTGGAAGGAAAGTTATGACCANAGGTCTTTCTTACTTCTGTGGGCGATAACCACTCTGGGTGAAGCCTGGGTTTGCTGGGTCTTCACATGATGTGTTTTTCAAGGTCCCAGTGGCTGGCGAGTCTTCTCATAAAACACGTGCACCTGGGCAGGCTGCTCATCCTTGGCGACCTGGTCACTGACATTCACGTTGTCCCCAGCTTTGTCCCCTGGAAGACTGGTTTTGCTCTGCAGCCCGCTTTGCACGTGGCCGTCCACCCTGACGCTCAGGTGGCTGCTGCCCTGGCTGGAGGGAAGGCTGCCCACGGAGCTGACCAGCCCGCTACTCACCTGGTAGTTTAGGGCACTGCTGCCCAGGCTGATGAAACTGATGTTGCTGAAGCTGCTGGCCGTGCTCTCCCCGCTGCCCCTGGGCAGACTGGTCTTACTATTCTCTTCCAGTCTGCTTGGTGCCGTTGGCTTGGCGGGCCAGTCGTCTCTTCAGCTGCTTGCGAGAGTAGGCGGCGCACACCTGGCTGTTCTGGGCACCGCCTGCCTGGGTGTGGAGCCTTCTGCTCAACCGCACGATTTGATGGCTGCCTGGCAAGCTGATTTCACTGTTCTCCTCATCCCCTGCGTACCCGCTGCTCAGCCGGCTGATGTCAATGCATTGCTCCAGCCTGGAGTGTTGCAGGCTTGACAGGACGCTGCTCTCGTGGCTCACGGTGTTTCCCAGGTGACCGCTGGAATCTCTCAAGGGCTCCTGCCTGGCTTCTGCATCATGGCGTGGCCATGCGGGGGGCTGGGGCTCTAGGCTGGGTGACTGTAGACCCGCACCTGCTTCCTGAGCCTCCCCGCTGGGAGGCTCCCCTTGCCTGCCCTGGAGGAAAGTGGGGGGCAACTGACTTGGTTTCTCCAGGAGGAGGGGGCCCTGGAGGCCTCTGGGCGTTGGATGTGGTGTGTCTGGGCAGAGGAGGCTCAATTTATAAAGGGCCCCTTGAAAAGGGAGGGTTCTGATTGGCTGGCTTGGTTCCCATGGTGATGGTGCCTGTGATGCGGGCGGGCGGGGCAGGAGGGAGAACAGTGCTGTGATGGCACCTGGGGCATCAGGGGCTGCAGTTGGGCAGAAAGGAGGCTCCAGTGCAGAAGGGCTGAGAACCAGTTTCGAAGGGGCCTGTGGTCTCTGCTTTGCCGGGTCAGGAGGCCTGCCTTTGCATCCCAGCTGAGACCTTTATGAGCTCTGTGTGTTTCTTCACACCCTGTCATTTTCTGAGCCTCTGTGCCTCGCTCATCTCTGTGCTCTTGAGGACTGCAGAGAATTTCGCAGTCAGGGTTTTAACCTGCATTTTCCTGTGGCCCTGCCTGGTCCAGCTCTGACTCTCTCAACTTCGTCCCGTGTCACACCCTACCCTGTCGTCACCTTCGATGCCCAGTCACACTGGCCACTTTGTTGTTCTGAGCTCTTATCTGCCACAGGGCCTTTGCACTGGTGCTTCCCACCACCTGGAATGCTCTTCCCGTGGCCCCTTCAGGTTTAGCTCCAGTGTTCCTCGTTAAACTTTCCCTGGCCTCCCCAAGCAGGTCCCTTTCTGTCACATCCTTATGGCTTTTGTTACAATTTGCGATGATGTTTACGTATTGGTTATTGCCATACATTCCCTCTGCTGCAGGGTCAACCCTGTGAGGGCAGAAATGTTGATTTCCTCTTTTCTGCTCTGCTCTGACGCCCAGCGTAATGCTGGCACGTGATAGATGCTCAGTGAGTCTTTACTGAATGAGTGGATTGTGCTGCCACAGGTTTGTGTCATAACCATGTCAGGGGCTTTTTATAAGCATGCGTTTGGATTTTTGAGCACAGTGACTCTCTCCCTTGACTACTCATCACAGTGGTCTGACTTGTCCCCTCAGCCCTGCTTTCCCTGCCAGGGACTGGCTGGGAAGGGACAGCTCGCTGGCTTAGTGGTGATGCCAGAGAAAGCGGCGTGGTGGAAGCTGACTCTTGTAGGAAGCAGGGATAAATCTAGCTTTCGGGGACTGGCAGGGGGCGGGCGGGGTCACGCACTGAGCAGCTAGGCTCAAGACTGGCTTTGTCCTTTTGTGAATGTGAAACGATGCTGCCCCCATTGCTGGGGATTAATGGTGAGCCTATTGACACTCCTATTTCGTTTGATTCGCATCCTACCTGCCCCAGGTATGCTGCACTCTGGACCTGAAGAACTGGAGGGAACACCTGGGGGCATGTCCAGGAAAAAGGGCAGAGAGCGCGCCAGTGACGAGAGTGCTGTTCCTCTCCAGCACAGGTAGCTTCAGCTTCAGGACCAGCAGATACAGCGAGACTCCGTGAACAGCTTAGGCTCCACTCAGCATCTTCCTTCTGGAAGGCTCTGTTGGTCACTCTGGGGGTCTCGAGAAGGCATCAGGCCAGAGCTGGCCTGCCCAGGTGCTATTTCCTGGCACCCTCCAGAGATGCTGGTACTCAAGGCTCCAAGAGAGCCATACACACCTGAGCTCACAGCCCCAGTGCCACAGCGCATCAGGGGAGAAGTGGGTGACGGCTGTTTTCTCCACGGGCTCCTTTCTCATCCTGGCGACCAGGTACCAGACTGCCTCTCTGGTTTCCAGTCTCCACTGCTGTTTGCCCTGCTGGAACCCTTCTCTCACCCAGATGCACAATCCAGTGTCTTTCTGCCAAATCCCCCTTTCCCTCATCTATCTCAGTTTCCTCACACAGCTGCTGGTACCCTAGGACCTTCGCCTGACTCTGAGACCTCCCTGAGGCTCAGAGAGGAAGCCTGGTTATAATTCTGTTACGTGTGTGTCCTGGAGACCGGTGTCTGGCCTTCCCTGGAGCGACAAAGACAAATCTATATGTTCACCAAACCATCTCATTCCTCTCCCAGGCTTCCGATCCCCTCACGTCTGCTGGTGCCGACAGAAGATGGGGAGGAGAGACGGTCGGTGCTCTAGGCTGGGATATCAACATGCATCCTTCTCCTTCTTCCCTGTCGGCAGGGACCTTGGAAGCCATGTGCTGGAGACGGCAGATGGCAGTGCCCACAGTGGACGGAACCTGGGTGCCTGAACGATCGTGCAGAGAACCCTGCCCTCATCCAAACGCACCTGTGATGTGAGCAAGCTTTAGGCTATTTTTGGACTAAGCCTCTGAGACCGGGGGGAGGGGTGGCTATTTGTTCCATAAACTGGTATCAATATATCACATGGTTGGACGTCCCTGAGATGTTTCAGTGGCTTGGCTTTACCTCTGAAGGTTTCTACAGTGAGCCCTGGGGCTGCTTCCCTGCCCCACCACGTCCCCTCAGAAACCCAGCAGCCAAGTGCCCTGACGGGGAAGCTGTGCTTTCTCAGATTAGGAGGTTGGGAAGGAAGGTCACCAGAGAGAGGTTTACCAGCCCAGAAAATGGCCCAGCAGCCGTGGGCCTCCCACCTGAATATTTATCCCTAAAATTCAGACTATGGTGTTGGAGAAGACTCTTAAAGAGTCCCTTGGACTGCAAGGAGATCCAACCAGTCAATCCTAAAGGAAATAAACCCTGAACATTTATTGGAAGGAGTGATGCTGAAGCTAAAGTTCCAATACTTTGGCTACCTGATGTGAAGAGCCAACTCTGGAAAAGGCCCTGATGCTGGGAAAGATTGAAGGCAGGAGGAGAAGAGGGTGACAGAGGATGAGATGGTTGCCATTTCCTCCTCCAGGGTATCTTCCCGACCCGGGGATTGAACCCAGTCTCCTGCAACCAAATAAATAAAAATAAATATTAAGAAAAAACTAGTGGGAGAGCGAGTTGGGAGTAGACTGCACGGTGCAGGGTGAGCAGCCTGGCTGCTCTGCTCCGCAGGGGCTCCGGCCAGAGGAAGGGCTTCAAGCCTGGAGTGAGCTGGGGTTCCAACTCTGTGCCTACCACCTGGGGGGCGTGGCGTGGCCAACTTCACCTCTGGACCTCAGCTTCCACATCTGGGAAATGGAGCAGCAGCACTGATAATGCTGCTCCCCGAGGGATGCTCTCAGGGCAGGTAGGAAAGACCAGGGCAGGTCTGCTCTGGAGGCTCCACGGCCTCACCGTGCTGCCCAACCCTTGTGGAGCCTCTGCTTTAAGACAGAACACAGGTGTATGCATGAAAAAAAAGTGTGTGCACTGGCCTATATGTAGGTATACATGAATATGTGTGCATATGTGCATACATACATAAAATATGTGTATGCGTATATGCACACGGGCTTCCCTGGTGGCTCAGCTGGTAGAGAATCCACCTGCAAGGCCGGAGCTGCAGGAGACACAGGTTCGATCCCTGGGTGGGGAAGATCCCCTGGAGGAGGAAATGGCAACCCGCTCCAGTATTCTTGCCTGGGAAATCCCATGGACAGAGGAGCCTGGTAGGATACAGTCTATAGGGTCACAAGAGTTGGACACAACTTAGCAACTAAACGACCCCCCCCACCACATATGCAGACATACATAAGCGTACATGAATACGTGCGTAGTATAATCCGTGTAAGCATGACACAGAAGTATATGTGAGCATGTGCATAAGTATTTTCATGCACACATACACATACATGTACTTTTTATATGACTGTTTATTTATTTATTTATTTTGGGCCGTGCTGGCTCTTCATTGCCACAGACAGGCTTTCTCTAGCTGCAGGGAGTGGGGGCCACTCTCCAGTTGCGCTGCATGGGTTTCTCCCTGTGGCGGCTTCTCTTGTTGTGGAGCGTGGATTCTAAAGCGTCGGCTCAGTAGTTGTGGTGCACAGGCTTAGCCGCCCTGCAGCATGTGGGATCTTCCTGGACCAGGCATCAAACCTGTGCCCCCTGCATTGGCAGGCGGATTCTTAACCACTGGACCACCAGGGAAGTCCTAAACACACACTTTTTGAAAACCACAAATCCCTCTGGCCTTCGGCATCCCTGGGGTATCCACTCTCCCCCAGATTGTCCACATGGAGCATCCTTATCCGAGCGCCTCCCCTGAGATCCTCTGGTCTCTTCCCAGCATCTGGCCCATCGGAGCGAGGACTGGCATTCATTCACTTCAAGCATCCCCGATCAGCTAGTGTGTGATGGTGAGCGTTTCGCTTGGGGCCAGACCCCAGTGGGAAGAACACGGAGCTCCCTGTGCTGGGGCTGGAGCTGTTGGAGGGACCATGTGTGGGGGCTGAGCTGGACATTGGCATGAATATCTCAGTCAGTCTCCCTTTTCCTCTCTCTGCCCCAAAGCCCAGGTCCTGGCCACCTAATTGGGCCACCAGGCAGGTCTTGTCCTGGTGAGAGGCATACCCATGGGTCAGGAGTGGCGGGTTCCTCCGTACTCAGGAGCACTTGCCACTGGAGCTTAAACAAGTGGTCTCCAGGGGTGGCCTTGGGGCCCTGGCAGCAGGACCTGGGCCTCTGTACCTCCTCCCAGGATCAAGTCGAAGAGAACCAGCTCAGCCAGGGCCTGGAGATCGACTGGTTCGAGGGAGAGAGGTAATTCTTCCTTCAGGTGGCCCCATGGTTGATTTTCTCCCCACTTTTTACATTACTTAAGGCATAAAAAAGGAACAATAAAGCAAATAACTGCGTGCTCATCCCTCAATTTAAGAAATAAGACTCTGCCGACAGAGCCTAAAACCCGTTTACCCCTCCCCCTCACACCCCCCCAGGGCAACCCCGAATCTGATGCACGTCTTTATACTTGAAGCATAAAAGGAAAAGGACATGTTCCCGTTCCATGTGTGGAATCGTTTGGCGTGCTATTAATCTTGATATCAGTGGCATTCTTTATTTATCCTTCTATAACTTGCTTATGTTCAACATTATATTTGTGAGATTCATCTGTCGTTCTGTGTGTAGCCCAAGTTCATTTTCACTACAGTAAGAGTATTCGTCCTATTGATGAATGTCATAATTCCTCCATTCTCTCGATGAATGGTTCGGTTACTTTTCCTTTTCTCCCCTTCTGTGATAAACATCCGTTTAAGTGTCTCTTTCCCATGACCTTTCCCCCGAGGATTTATGAGAAGGGGCCTCCCAAACGGACTATGGAAACTTCCACTTGCTTTAATTATGTATAGAGCAGCTATGTCTCCGCCATCCCCTGGGTCTCACCTTCTACCACGAGGTTCAGCTTAGGGATGGGATAAACCACAGGATTTTCTGTTGCCTACATTATTTAGTCCTTATTTGGTTAACACGACCTTTTCAAAATGTTCAGCTCTGGCTGGAGAGTTGACTTACTCGGGTGGGGGGCAGCAGGAGCCAGGTGGCTGAAAGGGGGTGAGCCTCTCTGAAGGGTGAGTGCTACCAGGAGGGACCTACTCTTTCTGTTCAGGGCGTGTCACCCAGCTTCCTGTGAGCTGGGGCAAAGCCCCTGCTTCACTTTTTCTCACTGTGGGCTCAGTGTGTGAAGGACACACTGGGGATGGGAAGGGAGTACGGAGGAGAGGCGGCCTGAGGAGTCAGGATGGAGCTGAGCATCCGTAGGCCCAGCGAGGGAACCGTACCACAGAGTCACAGAGCTGTTGAGTCAGTGGGTGAAGCCGATGTCTGAGTTCCAGTCCACTTCCCAGCTGTGCGATCTGGGGCACGTTACCTAGCCTTTCTGTCTCAGTTTGGGTTCCTTCCAAAGCAGACTTTAAGGCATGACTCGGGTAACAGTCATTTGGGAGAGGTAGTTCCAAGAAACCCCAGTGAAGAGATGGGCGGTAAGACAGGGAAGGAAGGAAAGAAGCCAGTGAAGGTATGTTTGTGGAGAATGTGGCCAGTCAGCCTGGGGCTCAGAGATGCTGGGGCCTCGCAGCGGCTCTGGCCCCACTGGGTCATCTACTGTCTTTTCCTGTTTCTCCAGAGCTGGCTGAGCAAGCCTCTGTGGTGCCAGAGAAAGCCTGGAGGCAGAGGCAGCGGGCGGGGAGAGGGCTGGGGAGAGGAGGGCGGAGGAGGGCAAGGTGGAGGGGAGAGGCGCAGACGCCGACGCCGTGCTTGGGTGTGCCTGCTGCTCCATCGCCAGCTCTTACCCTCCCGCAGAGGCTGATCCCTGGGGGTCAAGAAGAGAGGTGGGGGCATCCGCGGAGTCTGCCAGCCTGGCCTCGCCCCCAGATGAGGTCAGGGATTGTTCCTCTAGGCTCTAGAAGGATTCCACGGGGCCAGGCCGGCCTGTAGTCGTCCTCTTCAATAAACACTGAGTACTGAAAATCTGCCTCGTGCTCACCCCAGGTTGTGATGAAGAAATGGAGATGGACTGATGAAATAGCAGCTCAGAGAGATGATCAAAAATGGCCTCTGGTTGTAAAACCACCAGGTGGCAGGGCCACGATCCGGACCCAAGGTTGTTTCGGAAACGTCAGGTCTCACACCTGGGGTGCTTCACTACCTTCGGCCCTGAGCGGTTAACACCCGCCATCCCCACCCCCGGAGCTGGATGTCAGGGGGCTGTTTGCGTTGTCAGCCACAAGTATGGACAGGTTGGGTCTCGGGAGATGACCGGGTGTAGGGGGACCAGAGGCCCTGCAGGAGAGGGCGCTGAGCACAGAACACACGAGCAGGGACCCTACGTGGGTGTTAGTGCCTCGGCTCAATGTGTGATTGAGGGGGCTGCTGGCATGTTGGGCCCTCCATTCTAAAGGGGAACAGGGCTGAGCAAACTGGGGTGCACTGATCTTCCTAACCTGTGGTAAAGTCAAACACAGTCAAAATGATCCCTGAAAACCCACTCCATCCTCCATCCATCAGGCCTGCAGTTTCTCCATGGTCCTTAGGCACACTCAGCTTGTGGGCCACCCGGTTAGAGCTCAGGGCTGGGGAGCCCCTTTTCCGAAGTCCTGGAGTGCCCAACCTTCAGTTCTGAGTGCTCGCAAGTCCAGGGTGGTGATTCTCGGCTCTGCCTCTAGCCAGCTCTGTACCTGGGCAGGTTATCCAAGCCCTTGCACCCCAGCCCCCTCCCCCGAGAAACAGGGCTGGGAACAGTCCGCTCTTGCCATCCTTCAGGTCAGGGGAGCCTGTGTTTTATCACTGCTGTGTCCCCAGTGCCTGGAAGAGGTTCAAGTGTTCCCTAAATCTTCACTGAATGAACAGGTGCAAACTGCTTAAGGCCACCCTGATGCTTGGAAAGCTGAGCAACTTTAATACTATTATAATGCAGTTTTAGTATAAAGTCTCTTTCTCATCAACACAGGGCAAACCAGACTTGTTCACTTTTGGGGTAGATTAGATGAGAAAAATCCCAGGTGGTGCTAGTGGTAAAGAACCCACCTGCCAATACAGGAGACATAAGAGACCGGGGTTCGAGCCTTGTGTTGGGAAGATCCCCTGGAGAAGAGAATGGCAACCCATTCCAGCATTCTTGCTTGGAAAATTCCATGGACAGAGAGGCCTGGCAGGCTATAGTCCATGAGGTCACAAAGAGTTGGACATGACTGAAGCGACTTAGCACAGACAGATGAGAAAATAGAGCGACACTTTGCCCAGGGCTGAGCCCTAAAGCTAGGAGGATGTTAACTGCCCTGAGGGATGAGGTTCTGGTCGGGGCCAGGAAGGGTGTCAGGGCTGAGGAACCTTGGAGAAAGGCCTTTAGTTATCAAGTCCCAAGTTATAGATGCGGCTCAGTGAGCAGAAGGATTTCCCAGTGCTGTCTGGCTGTAAGCGGCAGAACCAGGCTTCAACCCCATCATCTGGTTCCTAGTCCAGGCTCACTCTGAGGGGCACCTGGGGAAATGCAGGTTTGCAGATCGGGGACAGAGGTTCTCAGAGAGGAGAAACAGTGCCTGCCTGGACCATGGTGCCCATGGGTGGCAGAGCATGAAGGAGGGGTCACTGGTGTCCCAGAAGGTGGGGTGCTGGTGAGAGGGGGTGTGGGGCCATGGCCTGGGGGCCTTCCCTCCCGAGCACTCCAGGTTAAGCGATGTGACCCCAAGTGCCCTGGGCTGTGAAGCTCAGATTCCCCTTTTGTAAAGGGAAGTGATGCTGTCAACTTGCTGCCCTTCCTGGGCTTTTGGGTGCAGGCGGGGAGCTCCCCAGAACTCCCAGAGGAGAAAACCTCACCGAGCTGGAGGGCAGCTCATCATCACTGGATCTGCAGACCAGCCCTGGCTGCCTGCCCCATGGCTCCCTGGTGCCTCCCAGCGCACCCCCAGTGCCAGACTGCCCTGAGTGTGTGAGCCTAGAGGAGAGAGACCCAGGGGGGCAGGGCCAGCCCTGAATGAGCACAGTAAGGGCTGCCTGCGGAACGTGGCCACCGCTCATGTGTGATGGCCTTTTGAGCAAATTATTCCTCTACGATTGCAGAGAGGAGGAATTATTGGCAGAAAATGAGGATATAAAACCCGTGGGAGCCTGGTACCTTCTGGGGGGCGCTGAGCGCCGAGCACCTGGAATCCTTCCAGCAGATTGGTTCATTTTTAATGGTCTAGGACTATAGCTCATCTGTTTAATTCAAATGAGGTGACATAATATCTTTCATTTGGACTTATCACCGCACGGCGCTCATGCAGCTCCCAGCATTCTCCGGGCAGGACATTCTGTCATTAACGCACAATCCTTCTCTCTGGCCAAATTGAAAGTCCACAGGAAGGGCTGTAGCCTCGGAGAGGAGAGATCAACAGTGAATAGGTCACATCAGGTATTAAGGAATGAAAATGAATTCATTCTTTCCTCCGGTGAATAAGCAGCTGTACTTTGGTCTCTGTGATCCATGAAATAGGCTGTCAGGAAAATAGGAAATGGGCTGCGTTTGAACTTCACTGGTTAATTCTGCCCCGTTCCCCTGGAGACTGGTATCGCTGACCAAGGCAGGGGCTGGGGGAGGAGGGGCACCCACATGTATGGGGCACCCACCGTACACCAGATGTATCTGGCTTTGTCAGTCCTGCGGGGTGGGGAACATCATAATCTCTATATTTCAGACGAGGACGATAAGGCTCAGAAAGATCCAGGGACTTGCTCCAGGTCGCTCAGTGCAGAACCCTGGGGCGGTTTAAGGTGTGCAGGCTTATGGCCAGGAAATGGATCCGAAGAACCTCAAAGCCTTACCTTCCTTCACCTGGGCTCAAAATATGAAGTGTCAGCTTTCTACACCAGAGAAATACCCACTGTCACTGGATCGCTGTGAGGGTTAAACGAGGGAATGAACTTCATGAGCTCAGCACAGGGCTCCGGGCAGTGTTAGGAACTTCCACCTTTCCATCCTTCAGCTGACAGAGCGCCTGAGTGAAGCTTGGAAAGTAAGTGACTTAAATGCCCAAGACCAAGGGCAAGTGGCTGGTGGGGCTGAGGTCTGTCCCTTGGACTGGTCCGGGAGTCCCTGTTCTTTCTACCACTGCGGCGGTTTCATCACTCAGTCATGTCTGCTCTTTGTGATCTCATGGAGTGTATCCCCCCAGGCTCCTCTGTTCATGAGATTTCCCAGGCTAGGAGACTGGAGTGGGTTGCCATTTCCTTCTCCAGGGTATCTTTCTGACCCCGAGATCGAATCCATGTCTCTTGCTGAGTCACCTGGGAAGTTTCTACTAAACCGGGAACTAGAGAGGAGGAATTATTGGCAGAATATGAGGGAGGCAGATTGACAGTATCCCTTCCGTTTACAAAAGGGGAAATTGAGCTCCAGTGCCTGGGGCGCTTGGGGGGTGCTTGGGGGCTGGGGGAGGATTTTGAGATGTTTACTATGGCATTTCCCCCTTCTTTATTTGACTCCATAACAACCTCCACCAGCCCTGTGTATTCCACGTGGTTGTTTTATTCATTGTTCGTCTCCTACCACCTGGACATTTACATGAGGAGGAGTTTTGACCAATTCATCGCTAGGTCCGCAATGCCTAGAACCAGGGCTGGGAGTGGTGTGAGGCAGGAGAGAGAGGTCCTGCAAGGACCTTAGGCTTAAGCCCTTAGATCCCGAATTTAGTTAAAATGTTGATATTTTGTTCATTATACATATATATTTGCATTCATTTTTAATTTTTAATAATACCATATTAAAATATCGATTATCTCATGGCCTGAGTTTTTTGGTCCTTCTCTCAAATTTTGCCCCTGAGCAGGAACAGAGATGCAGACGTAAAGAATGGACTTGTGGACTGAGTAGGGGAAAGAGAGGATGGGACGAATTGAGGGAGCAGCCCTGAGATATATACACTACCATGTGTAAAAGAGGGTCCTCCCTGGTGGCTCAGGGGGTAAAGCGTCTGTCTGCAATGCAGGAGACCCGGTGTAAAAGTGGGGGCTGGTGGGAGGCTGCTGCGCAGCACTAGGGGCTCAGCCCAGTGCTCTGTGACCACCCAAAGGGGATGAAGGGGGCCGGGAGGGAGGCTCAAGAGAGAGAGGGCACAGGCATGCTTGCAGCTGATTCCTTGGACAGCAAGGAGATCAAGCCAGTCAGTCCTAAAGGAAATCAACCCTGCATATGTATTCACGGGAAGGACTGGAAGCCCAATTCTTTAGTCACCTGATGTGAAGAGCCCACTCACTGGAAAAGACCCTGATGCTGGGAAAGATTCCGGGCAGGAAGAGAGGGGACGACAGAGGATGAGATGGTTGGATGGCGTCATCGACTCAATGGACGCGAGTTTGAGCGAACTCCGGGAGACAGTGAAGCCTTGCGTGCTGCAGTCCATGAGGTCACAAAGAGCTGGACCCGACTTAGCGACTGAACAACAATAGCTGATTGACATGGTTTTGCAGCGAAAACCAACACAACGCTGTAAGGTAATTATCCTCCAATTAAAAATAAAAAAATTTTAAGAATTTGCCTCTAAGTGGCTCACTTGCCTCACCCTAGTCCCAGCTCTGCCTAGAGGGCCGCCTGACACGTAATTACATTCAGAAAAGCTTTGTAAAAACGAATGATGCCCTGTCATATATCAAGACTCATTTCCTGAGTTCCCAGAGAACAGATTGTCCTTCAATGTGTCTTCATGGGTCTTTGTATCTGAAGGAAGCTAGGACCCCAAACGGGGCTGCTTTGACTTGGCTCCATCATTTGGTGATAACTGAGTATTTCTGATGAGTGAGTGAAAGTCGCTCAGTTGTGTCTGACGCTTTGTGACCCCATGGAGTCTACAAGTCCATGGAATTCTCCAGGCCAGAATGCTGGAGTGGGTAGTCTTTCCCTTCTCCAGGGAATCTTCCCAACCCAGGGATCGCACCCAGGTCTCCCACATTGCAGGCAGATTCTTTACCAGCTGAGCCACCAGGGAAGCCCAAGAATACTGGGATGGGTAGCCTATCTGTTCTCCGGGGGAAATCTTCCCGACCCAGGAATCAACCCGGGGTCTCCTGCATTGCAGGTGGATTCTCTACCAGCTGAACTGTCTGGGAGTATTTCTGATAGAAGTGAGCTAAAGAAGAAGGGCGTGTCCCTTTCAGGATCTGCTTGTGGAACCAATTAGAACTCAGGTCTCTCAAACTGCCTAATGAGGAATGGAAGGCTAGAAAGCTACTGAGCTCTGAAAACCTATGCAGAATTTCACACCACCCTTAGAGACCGCCCACACCTTTCTATCCTGGACGCCTCTCGCAATTAAAAGCCACATGGGGCTGTACTGACACTCGTTAGCGTAATGAGATCTGGCTGTGCAGTGCTACCCTCCCCGGCCCCTCCGCCCCTGCCCCGCCCTCTTCTTTCAAGGCCAGTACATCTGAGCTGACCCAGTCAGGTAAGACTGCGACACCACTGAGGCTCCGTTTCAACGAAATACCAGGGCTTGCTTCCGTCTTGGCTTTATTTCCCTCCTCCAAAGCTGAGGTTTCATCCAGTCGCATTCTCATAATTAAGGCGGGAGTGAGAAATAGCCTCCTATATAATTTAAAATGGGAAAATTATCGATACCTTTTCCAGCCTCAGCTTTAAATCTTAGCCACCAACGACTCCCCTATTAACGGGCCTAATTAAATCCATTTCTCAGGACGTCTTTGGCAAATTCCATTTTAGCAAAACTGTAGGAAGTTTAATTTGATTTGTCTCTGCTCCCCAGAGCTCTCCTGGAAAAATGAGGGCAGGGCGGCTGCTCGTCTCTCTTTGATATTTACGAATCCACTCACTGAACATTGATTGAGCACCTACTGTGTGCATTGGCATTGCTCTAGGAGGAAGAAGGAGGAGGAAGCAGTAGAGAGGCAAGGTCCTATTCTCATGGCCAGAGGGAACTGGGGCTGCTCAGTTGCTAAGCCGTATCTGACTCTTTGTGACCACATGGACTGCAGCACACCAGGCACCCCTGTCCTTCGCTATCTCCTGGAGTTTGCTCAGACTCATGTCTGGGGAATGTTGATCATTCATTAATTCATCTATTCAACCACTCTGTATCCAGCCATCTAATGAGGGAATCACGGTGAAGGGGCAGCTGTTGCAGCAATGAAAGTTACCCCCCCCCCCCCCGTGAAGAT
>SJYA01002938.1:1248192-1299103 GCA_006410615.1 Neotragus moschatus | reverse complement strand
CACCCCCGTTTGAGTCGGTATGGATAGCTAACGATCGGTGTGGTAAATACCAACGCCTGTACCTCATCCCTGATCACATAAGTCATCATTTCTGGGGCTGGGGTCAAGGATTTGGTATTTTTTAAAAGCTCTCCAAGTATTGCTAATATTCAGGCTAAAGCATGCAAAGTGGTGAGGAGCGTGGGGAGAGGTGGGTCGTGAAGGGTGTTGGAATCCTGTAAATGGATTTGAACCTCATCTGAGGGCAGTGAGATCATTGAAGGGTTTTAGCAGGAAAACGGGGAGCTCCTATTTGAGCTGCAGAAAGAACTCCTCTGCCAGGGGTGTAGAGGATAGTCAAGGTTGGGGTAACTGGAGCCAGAGAAACTGGCAAGGAGGCTATTACAGAAACCTGGGAGAGAAGTGGTGGTGTTCTGTGCCCACTGTCACGATCATGGGGATGGAGAAGAGAGAGATTCAGGAGACCAGACTGACACGATTGGGTGGTGAATCGCGAAGCCTGGGTGAAGTAGTGGAAGCAGTTTAAGATGACTTCACGTGCGCTGAGTGACTAGGTGGATGGGTACAACGTTAGTCAGGAAAGAATGATTTGGGTTTAGGACATATTGGAGAGATTTGATTGGCAGCTGGAGTCAAGGTCTGACACTTGGGATTGTGCTTTGGTGGGTAGAGCAATTGGGAAGTCAACTGGAACGCCTAATTGGAAGCTACTGATATCACCCAAGGAGAGTGTGTAGCCTCAGAGTAAGAGAAGGCCAAGGATGGCAGAGCCTTTAGGAATCTCAGCATTTGAAGGGCAGTTGGAGTTTGGAGGAGTCAAGAAAGAACCCAGTGAGGGATGGCAGAGAGGCAGGAGGAAAAGCAGAGAGTGATGTTGCGAAGCTAAGGAAGGGACATTTCTGAAAGGAGAATGGCAACATGTTGCAAGTTGTACAGAGGAAAAAATAAAGCCGGAGGCCATTCTATACGTTTAAGAAAAACAGTATTGATGGGGCTTTGGTGGGTAGTAACCAGGCTGTAGGGAGTTGCAGAGGGAATGGAAGAGAGATGAGTAGAGGTATGCACGCTTGTCCAAGAACGAGAAGTGAGACGGGCAGTCCCCAGAGGAAATGTTGCATTGAGCAGACACAAGACAGGATTAAATGCAAGTAGTTTATTCTGGAGGTGATCCCAGGAAAGAGCAGTAGGGGAATGAAGAAGTAAGACATAAAGGTAAGGAAATCAGTAAAGGGTGTGCCAACAAACAAGTAATCACTGAAGGAAACTGGAACTTAATCTCACTGGATAACTAGAGAAGACAGTATGGAGCAGGCACCTGAGTTATTGTCCACGAGAGCCAAGGGAACTGGGGCACTGGTCGAGGACTATCCCTCATTGGTTGAGGGAGCATTAATTCCCAGGCACTTTTGGCCTGCCATGTGCATGGGAAGAGTGGGCACTGGCAGCCAGATAAAGTCCTCTGGCAACGAGACAAAGCTGGTGGCAAAATTAGTTTGGAGTGATGCCAGTGGTAAAGGATGAGGGGACAGGATCAGGCACGAAAGCATCAGCTAAAGGAAGGATTTAGGTTTTTCCAAACTGAAAAGAATTTGTCATGACTGGTGAGGATGAATGAGAAGGAGGGATTGAGAAAACAAGGAAGAGGGGATAAGTGATAGAGAGTGGTCCAAGAAGAGATGGAAGCGGTAGTGAGTGATGGAAGCGGAGGGCTTGGTTGCGAGGATAGGAGGTGGTGGTTGGTAAATAGGAGGCTGGGATTCAAGTTCAAGCAGATGCTTACATGTCATGATCATAGGTGTGAGTGGTCAAAGTGGAAGGAAAGTGAAGTCCATTGGAGATGGGAAGGTTAAGGGCCAGGATGGTGAAGAGGTGGACTGGTTCATTCACATTGAACATTAAAGTCACCAAGGACTTTGGGGTGGACAGATACACTAAATCAGCTGCCAGAGTGATTCAGTTCAGTTCAGTTCAGTCGCTCAGTCGTGTCCTACTCTTTGCGAACCCATGAGTCACAGCACGCCAGGCCTCCCTGTCCATCACCAACTCTCGGAGTTCACTCAGACTCATGTCCATCGAGTCAGTGATGCCATCCAGCCATCTCATCCTCTGTTGTCCCCTTCTCCTCCTGCCCCCAATCCCTCCCAGCATCAGAGTCTTTTCCAATGAGTCAACTCTTTGCATGAGGTGGCCAAAGTACTGGAGTTTCAGCTTTAGCATCATTCCTTCCAAAGAACACCCAGGGCTCATCTCCTTCCGAATGGACTGGTTGGATTTCCTTGCAGTCCAAAGGACTCTCAAGAGTCTTCTCCAACACCACAGTTCAAAAGCATCAATTCTTTGGCGCTCAGCTTTCTTCACAGTCCAACTCTCACATCCATACATGACCACTGGAAAAACCATAGCCTTGACTAGATGGACCTTTGTTGGCAAAGTAATATCTCTGCTTTTCAATATGCTATCTAGGTTGGTCATAACTTTCCCTCCAAGAAGTAAGCGTCTTTTAATTTCATGGCTGCAATCACCATCTGCAGTGATTTTGGAGCCCCCCAAAATAAAGTCTGACACTTTTCCCACTGTTTCCCCATCTATTTCCCATGGAGTGATGGGACCAGATGCCANATATGCTATCTAGGTTGGTCATAACTTTCCCTCCAAGAAGTAAGCGTCTTTTAATTTCATGGCTGCAATCACCATCTGCAGTGATTTTGGAGCCCCCCAAAATAAAGTCTGACACTTTTCCCACTGTTTCCCCATCTATTTCCCATGGAGTGATGGGACCAGATGCCATGATCTTCGTTTTCTGAATGTTGAGCTTTAAGCCAACTTTTTCACTCTCCTCTTCCACTTTCTTCAAGAGGCCCTTTAGTTCGTCTTCACTTTCTGCCATAAGGGTGGTGTCATCTGCATATCTGAGGTTATTGATATTTCTCCCAGCAATCTTGATTCCAGCTTGTGCTTCTTCCAGTCCAGCATTTCTCATGATGTACTCTGCATAGAAGTTAAATAAGCAGGGTGACAATATACAGCCTTGACGTACTCCTTTTCCTATTTGGAACCAGTTTGTTGTTCCATGTCCAGTTCTAACTGTTGCTTCCTAACTTGCATACAGATTTCTCAAGAGGCAGGTCAGGTGGTCTGGTATTCCCATCTCTCTCAGAATTTTCCATAGTTTATTGTGATCCACACACTCAAAGGCTTTGGCATAGTCAGTAAGGCAGAAATAGATGTTTTTCTGGAACTCTCTGGCTTTTTCAATGATCCAGCAGATGTTGGCAATTTGATCTCTGGTTCCTCTGCCTTTTCTAAGTCCAGCTTGAACATCTGGAAGTTCACAGTTCACGTATTGCTGAAGCCTGGCTTGGAGAATTTTGAGCATTACTTTACTAGCATGTGAGATGAGTGCAATCTGACTGTTAAAAGTCACCAGATACCCCAGTCCTACACACAGAGTCGGGTGAACCAAGGGAGTGTGTTGACCATTAGGTCCTGGGCCAGGAAGGAACCACGTCAGCCAGAAGAACAAATGAGTCTGAAGAAGCGTCATCCCATTGGTGAGTCTGACTGGAAGGTTTGGAAGAAAGTTAGAGGACAGAGCTGAGAAGGCGGTACCAATAAGTATCCAGCCCAAGGGGTAATCAGGAGGCCTTGGATTGGGGACAGAAGCCAAGAACCAGGGAAGTCAAGAACAGGTTGGGAAGCCAAGTTCAAGATTAGCCAGAGTGCATGCCCCAGGATGAAGGCTGTGGATAAGGACAGGAAATAAGAAGCCCTCTGCTTCTTGGAAGGACTCAGGTCAGTAAAGAGATTGACAGAAAGCACAGGGCACTGACTCTGTTAGCTTTCCCTCGTTCCCCGAGGCTTCATACCTACTGAACCCTAGGGCTCCATGGAGTCCAGTTAGACAACCACGAATGAGAGGAAGTGGGCTGAACTCTGGGGCCACACCGATCTGGGTTCAGGCATCTGCTCAGTGTTTTCTAGCTGTGAGTCTTGAACAAGTTCTTCTACCTCTGAGGATAGTTGAGCCCATATTCTGAGATTGTTTTAAGGAAGGAGTAAGTGTGGAAGAGTGTCACATCTCTGTTCTTCTTGTTCAAAGAATCATACTTGCTACTCTGCGATGACAGTAATAACAAGTGCTCATGAAGGAAAGTTACACAGGGCTATAAATGTGTTAGAGGAGTTCCTGACCTAGTTAGGAGATCAAGGAAGGCTCCCCTGAGGAGGTCATGCTGAGCTAAGATCTGTGGAATGGATAGGAGTTGGAGGGTGAATAAAAGTGGAGATGGGGACATTCTAGGAGGAAGAGACAGCATGTACAAAGGCCCTGTGGTGGGAGGAAGGGTGGCCACTTTAGTAACTGGAGAGATTGAGGGGGAACCCAGAGGAGTGGCCAGCAGGAGGCACCCAGGCAGGGCCTGTCTTTATTACAAAAGCAATGAGCAGCCAGAGTTTGGGCAGGAGGACACCTGGTGTGATTGCTGGATAAAGGTGGGGGGACTGTGGGAGGAGATAGCACAGGTCAAGGTGGTGGGGAGGTTGTGAGGTTGCTGCATTCATCTAGGAAAGGGATAAAATTGGCCTAGCATCAGTCCTTCCAATGAATATCCATCAACCCTGAATATTCATTGGGAGGACTGATGCTGAAGCGGAAGCTCCAATACTTTGGCCACCTGATGCAAAGAGCTGACTCTTTGGAAAAAACCCTGATGCTAGGAAAGATTGAAGGCAAAAGAAGAAGAGGGCAACAGAGGATGAGATGGTTGGATGGCATCACTGACTCAATGGACATGAGTTTGAGCGAACTCTGGGAGATGGTGGAGGACAGGAAAGCCTGGCATGCTGCAGTCCATGGGGTCACAAATAGTCTGACATAATTGAATAACTGAACAATGAGCAACAACAGGGGATGGAGTTGAGGGATGCTGAGGAGGTAAAATACACCAGACTTGATCATGGATTAGGTGGGGGTAAGGAATTATTTACAGGGAGAGAGGTTAAGGATGGCATCCTCATTTCTGATTGTGGCAGTTTCAGTTGATCTAGCCTAAGAGACATTCTCCTTTTGCCAATGTCATGACCCCCTTTTGGAGGATCATTGTGCTTACTCTGGGTTTCTTGCCCAAGCCCAGATCATGGACCATGTTTAGCTTAAGCCTACTGGCAGGACTTGAGTAGCTTCAATATTTCAGAGCCAGGTACCAGGCTGTAGAAGGTATGGGGAGAAGAAATTGGAGAACAGTGTGACTGTGATGCTGTAAAGGCCAAGGGAAGAAAGAGTTTCAGAAAAAGGGAGTGAGTCTGTTTACAATAGCCAAGACGTGAAAGCAACCTAAGGGTCCATTGACAGATGAATGGATAAAGACGATTCGGTACATATACACAATGGAATAGCACTCAGCCGTAGAAAGAATGAAATAATGCCATCTGCAGCAGCATGGATGGATCTAGAAATTATGATACTAAGTGAAGTAAGTCAGAGAAAGACAAATATCACATGACATCACTTATATGTGAAATCAAAAAAAAATGATTAAATGGATTTATTTACAAAACAGATAATAGATGGATAGACATAGAAAACAAATGTATAGTTACCAAAGAAGAAGAGAGGGGAGGGATAAATCGAGAGTAGAGGATTAGCAGATGCATACTATCATGTAAAAAATAAACAATAAGGATTTACTGTATAGCACAAGGAACTATATTCAACATCTTGTAATAAACTATGGTGGAAAAGATAAACCAGGAATGTATACGTGTATATATGTATATATATCTGAATCACTTTGCAGCACCCCTGAAATTAACCCCTGAAATATTGTAAGTCAACTCTCCTTCAATAAAGGGAGAAAAAAGGAGTGAGATATAATGCTGAATATTGCTGAAATATGAGGCAAAGGAAGGAGCAAAACTTTTATGATTCTCTTATTTTTCTGATGAGGAATTCAGGGATCAGACAGAGCAAATGTCTTAGTCGGACAGCCAGTTGGTGGCACAGTCTTCTGTGTCAGTTAGCTCAAGCTGTGTAAGAAAGAGCTCCAAGAGGACATGACTCAAACCCACAAAACTTATTACTTCTTATGAGTCTAGAGCTTGGGTGTGTTGTTCTGCTGACCTGGACCAGGCTTGGCTGATCTTGACTGGACTTGCTCATGGTTAGCTGGCAGACTGGTGAGGGGCTGGCTGGTCTAGAAGGGCTTCAGTGGGGATAGCTTGTCTGCGCTCCCCATCCTCTACCAGGCTAGCCTAGTGCTAAGGTCCAGGCAGAGGATGCAAAGGCCCTAAGGTGAGAACAAGCTTGGATGTTGGAAGAAGAGTAAGGAGGCCAGTGTGGCTGAGCAAGAGTGCAAGGGGAGGGGCAGTGGAAGATGAGATCAGAGCGGTAGAGTTGGTGGGAGATGGGGAAGTGTACCATGAACATCTTGTAGATCACGGTAAGGATTTTTGCCTACACTTTTATTATTATTAGACTTAATTTCTGGTGTGTTGCCCTGGCTGACTGCAGTTTGGCTTCCATTCCATGGAGGCAGTTTTGTATTTCATCTGGCCATGCTGATGCGGACTTAGCTTTTCCCCTCCCTGTGCTGACGTTTCCTACATCCTGGTCCCATTGAGTGGTATAAGACAAGTCAGCATCACTGGTCCTGAAATCACAATGCTTGCTCCTAAGGCCCCCTGAGGTTATGGTCCTCCAAGTTTGGTCCACTGACTGTTTTTGTAAATAAACTTTTATTGGGCTACAGCGATGCCTACTCATCTACCTACTGTCTATGGCCACTTTTATGCTACAATGGCAAAATTGAGTGGTTGTGACGGAGACTGTGTGGCCCACAAAGCCTCAGATATTTATTATCTGATCCTTGAAAGATAAAGTTAAACCTTCTGGAACTTAAGAGGAGATACTTTCAATTCCCTCCTGCTTTGAAGGGTGGGGAATTCCAGGTTTGTGGATTTACCTGTGGGCACAGGAGATATAAAAGCAGGCAAATCCACACTGTGCCCTGATTTCCAGCATCTTGTCCCTCCAGCCCTGCTTTCCTGGGCTGACCTGAAACTCTGCTGTAGGATATAGTAATACTTCTGATGTCTCAGTCTGCTCTGGCTGTTATAACTAAATACCATGGAGTGGGTGGTTTAAACAGTTTTGGAAGCTGAAAACTCCAAGACCAAAAGCCCCAGCATGATTGGGTTCCTGGTGAGGGCTCCCTTCCTGGCTTGGAAACGGCCACCTTCTCACAGTGTCCATGGTGGAGAAAGAGCGTGCATGGACACTCTGGTCTCTTCCTCTTCATTTAGGGACACTAATCTCATCATGGAGGCCCCACCTTCATGACCTCATTGAAACCTAATCACCTCCCAAAGGTCCCACTTCCCAATATCATCACATTAGGGATTAGGGCTTCGACATATGAACTTTGGGGGAATACTGTACTCAGTCTGGAACACCTAACATCTCTTATCTTTCTACCTGTGCTCCTCTTGGAGCTAACAGGGGGTGGTTGGGCAGTGCAGATGATGGGCAAGAACTCTCTGGAGTCAGCCATACCTGAGTTCAAGTTCCCTGTAATCTTCGGGAGTGGATCTCAGAACATCAGCTTTCTCAGTGGAAGAGATAACAGTACTTCCCAGCTTTTTGGGTTGCTGGAAGGCCATCATGAACATCACCTGTGCAATGCTTAGCAGTAGCTGGCAAATAGTAAGCATCTTGTTTTAAACTGAGACTGCAAAATGAATGTGAGGAAACCACCACTCTCTCCCTTCAAGGAAAAAAAGAAAACCCCTTGGCAAATGGAGCCGGAGAAATCAGCAAGTCCACATTCAGCCCCCTTCAATAATTTCCACAACTCTGGGCAGGATACCTGATTTCAGAAACACAGAAGAGAAAATCAATAACTCCAAGCTTGCGGCCAATAAAATCTCAGAAGTGGCAATTTCATCTTGACTGTGTCCGCCTGAATCACTAACAGTGAGCTCAACACGAGGGTGGTGACGAGTTTGGGGGCAAGGGAGGCTCGTAAAAATGACTGATGCAGATATTAGTGATTTAATCTGCCAGCATGGCGTGGTTGCCTCCGAGCATCCTATTCGTCAGCATTCAGGAACCCATTAGGAGGGGCTGGGTGAAAAGCACCGCGGATGGCGCGAGCATGTGGCGGGAATGAAGATGAATCGCGGAGCACGGTATTGATTTGCCTTGCCTGGAACGGCGGCTTTCTGTTTGAAAATATGGAGAGCAAATTAATGAATAAATGAGCCGGTTCGGTGAACTGCGCCCCAGTGGGAGCCCCGGTGCTTAAGCCACATATGCCAGGAGGCTCTGAGCAACTCCGAGAGAGAGGCGAGGGTTTGCTGAGAAGCAGGGGTGTGGCTAGGTCTGCCAATGCGAGGACCCTGCACCGGAAAGCCTTTGGGACAAGTGGCGGGTGTGCTGGGGTCCGGCAGATTCTAGACTGGATTTTGGCTCTGCCTCTTGCTAGGTGTGGGACCTTGAAAATTCATGCAATCTTTTTGAACTTGAGTTTCTCCCACGGACAGAAGAGCCTGGTAGGTTACTGTCCATGGGGTCGCAAAGAGTTGGACAGGACTGAGCGAATTCACTTTCACTCAAAAGTGGGAGAAGGTGGGCAGAAAGCGATGGATGGGAAGACTCAATTAGCCCAGTTATGCCTGATATTCTGTCTCCCTGGGATGCTGTGAGATATCGCCCATGTTTTCTGATCTCTCTGTGCTTCAGATTTTCCTTCTATCACACAGAAATAGTAACACTTGTCTCTGGGACACAATGCTAAAAAATGGTAGCTTTTTAAACTACTGTACATGCCACAAACATTGATTAAACACTGGTATTGTTCAGTCCCTACGTCATGTCCAGCTCTTTGTGATCCCATGGGCTGCAGCACTCCAGGCTCCTCTGTCCTCCACTGTTTCTCCCAGAATCTGCTCAAATTCATGTTCATTGAGTTGGTAATGCTATTTAAGCATCTCATCCTCTGCTGCCCCCTTCTTCTTTTGTCCTCAATCTTTCCTAGCATCTGGGTCTTTCCCGATGAGTGGGCTCTTCAACATCAGGTGACCAAAGGGTTGGAGCTTCAGCATCAGTCCTTCCAATGAATACTCAGCATTGATTTCCTTTAGGATTGACTGGTTTGATCTCCTTGCAGTCCAAGGGACTCTCATGAGAATTCTCCAGCACCACAGTTTGAAAGCTTCAATTCTTCAGCATTCAGCCTTCTTTGTGCATGCGTGCATGCTAAGTTGCTTCAGTGGTATCCGATTCTTTGCCACTCCATAGACTATAGCCCACCAGGCTCCTCTGTCCATGGGATTCTCCAGGCAAGAATACTGGTGTGGGTTGGCATGACCTCCTCCAGGGGCTCTTCCTGACCAAGGGATGGAACTTGCATTTCCTGCGACTCCTGCACTGCAGACAGATTCTTCACTGCTGAGCCACCCACCGGGGAAGCCCTAGCCTTTTTTATTTCGTGCCAGTCACTATCTTATGTGTCTAGGGTAGAACTGTGAATGAAATGGGGCGACGTCCCTTCACTCATAGAATTTATTATCATTATTCCTACGTAAGTCCAAATGCTCCAGCACCATTTGTTGAAACATTAGTTTTCCTCCTCTGAGTTCTTTTGGCACCTTTGTCAAAAATCAGTTGGTCCTGCTTGTGTGTGGCAATTTCTGGGTTTTCTAGTCTGTTTCCTTGATCTATCTGTCAGCCCCTCTGCCAGTAACACACTGTCTTGATTACTGTACCTTTACACTAAGTCTTAAAAATAGGTGATGTGATTCCTCCCAGTTTATTTTTTTTCCAACTATTTTCAAGTTCTAGTTGCTTTGTGTTTTCACATAAATTTAAAAATAGGCTTGCTTATATCTAAAAAAACAAAAACCTTGCTGCGATTCTGACGGGAATTGTGCTAAACCTGCCTATTGATTTGGGAAGAACTGACATCTTTACTAGGGTCAGTCTTCCAATCCATGAACATGGTACATTTCGCCATTTATTTAGATCTTTGGGCTCTTTCATCTATGTTTTATAGTTTTCAGCATACCATCCCTGAAATATTTGGATGGATTTATTTCTAAGCATTTCATTTTTCTGAGCAATCGTAACTGGGATTTAACTTGACTATTTGTTCATTGCTAGTATGTAGAAACTGAGTTTTGTGTGTTGGTCCTGCTTCCTGTGACCTTGTGGAACCCACTTCCTGGTTCCAGGAGTGTGTGTGTGTGTGTGTGTGTGTGTGCATGCATGTAGATTTCTTGGGATTTTCCACACAGATAATCATGCCATCTGCAAACGGTGACAGTTTTATCTCTTCATGTCTACATTTTTTTTTTTTTTTTTGGCTGTGCTGGGTCTTCATTGCGGTGTGTAGGTTTCTTTAGTTGCAGCCCACAGGCTTCATCACCCTGCAGCGTGTGGGCTCTTAATTTCCCGACCAGGGACCGAACCTGTGTCCCCTACATGGCAAGGTAGATTCTTAACCACTGGACCACCAGGGAACTCCCTGTTTCTTCCTTTCTAATCTGAATGTATTATTATTACCTTGGAAGCCCTACCTCCAAACGCCTGAAGGGGCCAGTCTGTGGACACTGTGGCGAAAGGGGGCCCATGTCCATCACAGGGGGGCTGCCGTCACTGGTTCTGTAAGCCCCCATCTTCAGATTGTTAACAAATGCAAATGTTGGTAAGCTATTCAAATATTTAAACACTTTTCAGGCCAAACAAAACACACCTGTGGGCTGGACTCAATGTACACCAGTTTGCAACCTGGTATAACAGGCGTTCCTTAAGCAGAAGCATCTGTTCCTCCTGCCTGACATCTCAAGTGGGCAGGTTGGAAGGATGTGTAGGGAGGCCCCTGCTATTGATTTGCCCCAGATTTCCAGGGATGAAGGGTAAACTGCCCTGGGAAGGTGACCTCTGGGATTCCTGTAGCTTGGAACCATTGGGTTGGGCACTTCTCCTCAGGGAGGCGGCCTGGGTGTGTGTGACTGCAGGGTAATAGGGCTCATGACGAGGTGGGTGGAGTCAGGACCTGACTGAACAAAACCTGGGAAAGCTGCAGAAAGTGGCTGAGTCGGCAGGATGGGAGACGAGGTAGCAGGGAAGGAGTGAGTCAGGGGTGAGCTTCTGTCACATGCTGCAATTATGCCGGGTGCTTCTCTCGACCTCCTCCTTCCTCTCCCCTGCCTCCCTCACTTCCTGCCTCCATCTCCTCCTCTCTCCCTTCCTTCCTTTTATGCAATGTATTCAGGGTCCACCCGGGCCAGGCACTGCCCGAGGTGCTGTCACTTATCCTTCACATATTCCTATAAGACAGGCATCACTCCTTCCTTTTCACAGATGAGGGAACTCAGATGTGGCAGGTTAAGTGACCTGCTTACGGCCCCCGATTTGACTTCAAAGACTGTGTGCTCTTTGCACCAAAGCCGCCTGATATCACCCCCAATACACCAGAGGTGTACAACGCATGCCTCTGGTGTGTTCTGACAATCTTTGGTTCCAGGAGCTCCAGTTGGGTGGAAGGAAGGCAGCAGGAGCAGAATGCCGGTGACTGTGGAGTCCATGAATCAGGCGGAACGTGACCTGAGCTGTCTATGCAATGGCATGAGGCACAGATGGAAGCGGAGTCAAGACCGAGTCTCAGTAACAGCTTTTTGAGCATCCGGATCCAACTCAGCTTGGGGCTCGTAGCTCTTCGGGTTTTTGTTTACATGAGCTAACATGCTGCCATTTTGCCTCAGCCAGACTGTGTTGGAGGTCTAGCTTCCGCAACCAGGAGTCCACATGAGTGCAGAGAGAAGTCCTGCTCTAGTTGGCTCGTGGGTGGACCCAGTAGGGTCGTGTGGAGTTTTGCGCATGGCTACTGGGGGATGGGCAGTTTTCAGGGTGGAGGTCTGTCACCTGGGCCAGGCTTGCTGGTTTGGGTGACCTCAGCAGCTACTTAGAGAGAAGCATGGCTGGGGGGATTGGGCCAGGGGTTTGGAGAGGCTGGGGCCCTGTGGGTATAAGCCACCAAGGGACTTCCAGGCACAGGTGGCACTCAGCTCAGGGCAGCAAGACTTATTCTAGCTCTGTCCACTGGTGAGATGACACTGCCAACCAGCGCAGTCAGTCATGGCTCAGAGCCTCGATCAGAAACGTGCCTGCAGCCTGAAGACCTGGGGCTTGGAGAGGTGCCCCTGCCCTAGAACCTGACACCTCCTGGGGCTGCAGCGAGAGGCCCAGAGGACACTGGGCAGGTGAGCTGTGGCGGCCTGCCCCCGCTGCACCACCTTGGCCACAGCCGTGCATGGGAGGGGCCCTGGGGATTTCCTCAGCCTGGGGGGCACGTGGGTGGACCTGGGCCTCGTTGCTCATGGCAGTGACTGAAAAGCTTCGAGCCCTCCCTTGGAGCACCCTGTCCCTGGCAAAGAAGCGCCATTAACTGCCTTCTCATTCTGCCCCTTCTTCCTTCTGCCTGGGTGTCCGTATGGACAATTAGGAAAAGACAATTTAATGCTGAAAAAATTAATTGTGTTTGCCAAATGGGCTTGAAACAGGCTGTTTCTCTGTCAACATAACAGATGACAGTACTCAGAAAATGAACACTGTTGACTGTTGACACAATTGTCTCTGGCTGTGGATCAACTATGATTTTTTTTTTTTTTTTGAGAGGTGTTGGGTGGAGAGCAGAGTGTGGAGTTGACAAACATGACGAGAGTGCTGGAGGAGGAACTTTGCCTCCTTGGCCATGCTCCCTGCGGCTCGCTGTCTCCTGGGTCTGTCTTTAGTGAGGCTGGCTACTCACTGTTGAGAGCTCACTGTGTGCCTGGTGTGCACCAAGCATCATCTTTAACCTTCTCATCGTTTGTGTAAGGAACGTGTTAGCATCCCCACTTCACAGATGGGGAAGCTGAGGTATGGGGCTGGGACTCATTCAGCTGAAACCTATATACACCGTTTTGTGGATTCTCACTTCAGAGTATGTAGACTCTCAGTCCTTAGAAGTAAATTCTGTCCCTAAGCTGTCCATTAGGTCTGCTGAGGCAAAAGAGCGCAGCCAGTTAAGATCCTAGACCCTAGAGTTGGGTTCTCAGGGTTCAACCCTAGCTCTGATGCTCCCTGGATTATTCTAGATGAATTCCAGCCTCTCCAAACATAATAATAAATAATGTTATTTATTATGCTAAATAATATTCCTTATTTTAGAATAAAATCCAACTCCTTATCATGGTCTACAGGGCCCTGCGTGATCTAGCCCTTGACTCTCCAAGACCTCATATTCTTTTGCTATTTCCCATGCTCCTGCTTAAAAATAGTGGTTGACCTGAGGAGGAAGTGGACCCAGGAGGGGGAAGGTCATGGTGGGATTTCTCAGAGTGAGATCAACCGGTCACTTAGTGAGGGTAAGGCTGTGGGTTTATGATCAATTCATCTGCCATTCCCAAACTAGTTTCTTCACATCTTGCTGTGGGAGGGGTGTACTCAGGAATCCTCGACCCCCTTGGTTTCAAGACTCTGGCACCTCTTAAATCCTGCCCCTTCCTCCCTTGGCCTGGGTATTGTCCAGGAGGGCGAGCCCAGTGGGCCCTCTGTCCTGGTGGTGATGGGTAGCATAGGGATTCAGGGCTGGATAATGGTGCTCCTCTGCACCCACTGGCACAGCAAAATGAGCTGGGCCCAGGGTGCCAGCTCACCTGGGGGTTCAGCTACAGGGGGTGGGGGGCATTTTCTTACCCAGGAGGCAGAATCCTAGACGGGGCCCAGAAGTTCTAAGACTCATTTGCTGAATAGTCTTCGGCTAGCCATAGCTCTTTGTGGGATCAGTTTCTTCTTCTGCAAAATGGGTACAAGGTGGAGCGAGCTATTCCAGATCAGTGAGCAATAAACCCCCAAGAGAGTCTGCTTTGGGGTATAAACCGTTGCCCCAGACACAGGCATATGTGCATGCGTGCCTCTGTGAGTCACTACAACTTTATATATATAATTTTTGGCGGTTGGGGGCCTCCTAGAAGCTTTTTGACGGATTGTGGGTCCAGAACTCCTGGCTTACCCGAAGAATAGCACTGTGACTCTAACTGAGCACAGTATTTGGAGCCAATCTGCATGATATTTAATTTCTCCCCACCACTTGCTAGCTGTGTGACCTTGGCCAGGTTACTTAACATCTCTGCGCCTCCATCTCCTCAGCTGTGAGAGGGCAGTGATGAGAATGCCACCAAACCTATAGGACTGCTGAGAGGAATAAAGCAAATTTACACGCACACGGCACATAGCACAATTCCTAGTACATACTCTGCTCAGTTCAGTCACTCAGTTGTGTCCGACTCTTTGCGACCCCACGAACCGCAGCACGCCAGGCCTCCCTGTCCATCACCAACTCCCGGAGTTCACTCAAACTCACGTCCATCGAGTCAGTGATGCCATCCAGCCATCTCATCGTCTGTCGTCCCCTTCTCCTCCTGCCCCCAATCCCTCCCAGCATCAGAGTCTTTTCCAATGAGTCACCTCTTCGCATGAGGTGGCCCAAGTACTGGAGTTTCAGCTTTAGCATCATTCCTTCCAAAGAACACCCTGGACTGATCTTCTTTAGAATGGACTGGTTGGATCTCCTTGCAGTCCAAGGGACTCTCAAGAGTCTTCTCCAACATCACAGTTCAAAAGCATCAATTCTTCGGCGCTTAGCTTTCTTCAGAGTCCAACTCTCGCATCCATAAAAAACCATAGCCTTGACTAGACGGACCTTTGTTGGCAAAGTAATGTCTCTGCTTTTCAAAGCAATCACAAATCACATGACTGTTCATACGTGACAATCTGGGAGGCAGAAAGCCTCTCTTCTTGTTTCTACGACCCTTTCAGCATCTCTCTTCTTGTCTCAAGCCTTGTTGGGGGTCTGTTCATCTCTCCTCACCCCTTCCTGGTTCTAGAATAGGGTCTTGCAGAAATGATTTCCCTTCCTGCCTCCGCCTCCAGGCAGGCATCCTTGTTGCTCCCACGGATAATGGAGGTGAGTGGATCTGGGAGACCAAGGCAAGCTGTTTCCTCGCCTTGTCCCTCGTGCTTCTCTTCCTGTTCTGCTCTTCCCGTCACTGCCTGTGTGTGGTCCCTGCCACTGTGGTCAGCCAGGCTCTCGCTTGTTCCATCTCCATCTAATAATCGCCAAAACTGGTGGGTGGAGGGCCCACCCTACGCCGGCCCTGCGCTGTGTGCTCCATGTCATTTATTCTTTAAGTCCTCATAACAGCTTTATGAAGTAGGTGCCGTTTTTTATTCATTCAATACATCTTTATTAGGCACCTGGTATGATTCCAGACTCTCATAAAGGCTGGCGTTGGAGTCGTGAATGTAACACACAAAATATATGGAGGCTGATCTTTCAGCTTCTGGATGAGGAAGCTGAGGTTTGGAAAAGTTGAGTGACATGTCCCTGGTAAGGGACCGCATCAAGCCTTGTGTGCAGATCTCTCTAAAACTAGACTCTGGGCAAGATCTAAACCACTAAGTTAAGTGGCCTCCCGTGGAGCTCACAGCCTGGTCAGGAACAGAGCTAATTCAATACGTAAAGCACAGTAGAATCGACAGAGTGGCGTGGTGGCCAGAATAACAGTCCCCACCCAAGTCCACGTTATAACCCTGGAACCTGCGGAAGTGTCACCTTCCGTGGCAAGATGGAGATGTGATTCAACTAAGGATCTTGAGTTGGGAGTTGATCCTGGATTACCCAGATGGGCCCAGTGTAATCACAAGGGTCCTTATTGGGGGAGGCAGGAGGGTCCAAGTCAGAGTTAGGGGAGGAGATGTGACAATCGAAGGAGGGGTGAGAGGCATCCCAGAGGATGCTACGCAGCAGTCTTTGAAGATGGAAGACTGGGCCACGAGCCAGTGAATGCAGGCGACTTTTAGGAGCTGAAAAAGGCAAGGCATTGGAAAAAACATCCTCCCCGTGGAGTCTCTGGAAGAGCGCAGGGCTGCTGGTACCTCGATATCAGTCCACAGGGACCCATGACAGATGTCTGACCTCCAGAACGTCTGACTCCCAGAACAATCTGCATTGTTTTAAGCCACTCAGTTCATGGTAAATTGTCCCAGCAGCAGCAGGACACTAACATGAGTGGCTGGTTTATTGTGCCAGGCACACAAAAGGGCCCTCAAGGGTCCACTGGCATTTTCCTAGAAGGAGCAAGAGGAGGCCAGGAGACAGTTTCCAACACCATCACTGCCAAGTTCATGGGCACACTTCCTACTTTCCATGTTACTGAAGGGAAGAATGTTGCCAAGCTTCCCGTCACAGTAAAACAAGATCCCCTTCTCAAAACATGCTCCTATTTCCCTTTGATCCCCACCCCCTTGGTGTCTTCACAGTCCAGTCTTCAATAACAGTCTGTCCAAAGCAGTTTAGTCTTAGCATTTCATTCAGCCTGTCTTTTGCTTCATTCCAAAGCCTCTCCTGGGCTTCCCTGGTAGCTCAGCAGTAAAGCATCTGCCTGCCAATGCAGGAGACTCGGGTTTGATCCCCGGGTAGGAAAGATGCCCTGGAGAAGGAAATGGCTACCCACTCCAGTATTCCTGCCTAGGAAATCTCCTCCTCCATGGTCAGAGGAGCCTGGCAGGCTACAGTCCATGGGGTCTCAAAAAGGTGGGTCGTGATTTAGTGACAAACAACAGCAACAAAGCCTCTGCCACGTTTGTCTCTTTCTTGTATTGAGGTGTAATTGACATATGACATGAGTTTCAACTGTACCACATACTGATTCAGTATTTGTATATATTGTGAAAAGATCACATTAGTACGTCCGATTGATACCTGCCACCACACATAGTTATATAGTTATAAACCTGTTTTTTTTTCCTTGTGATGAAAATTTTTAAGATCTGTTCTTTTAGCAATTTTCAGATATGCAGTGCAGTATTATTAACTGCCATCACAACTCTGTGCATTACACCCTCAGGACTTACTTATTTCTTGGTACCTTTTGACTCCCTTCACCTGTTTTGCCTCCCTCCCCACCTGCCCCCAGCCCCCGTCCCGTTTACCATTAACCCCTTGCCTCTGGTAATGACCAAACTGTTCTCTGCATCTGTGAGCTTTATTTTTGTGTTGTTGTTGTGTTGTTTTAGATTCCATATATAAATGAGATCATATGGTATTTCTGTGTCTCTGACTTATCTTCCAGGCACCAAAATCTGTATCAAGTATTAATTCCTACATAATAACCACCCCCCCCCCCCAACATGAAGGCCTAAAATAACCAACATAATCTTAGTTTGTGGGGCAGGAATCCGGGTCTGGCTTCGCTGGGTCATCTAGCTGAGGGTCTCCTCCTGAGGTTGCACCTTAAGGAGCCCCTTCTGAGCCCACTCCTGTGGCTGTTGACAGGCTCAGGTCTTCACTGGCTGTTGGCTGGAGGTCTCAGCCCCTTACTGTGTGCCCTCTCCATGGGACAACCCACCACGTGGCAACATCCTCTCCCCAGGGCTAGGGCTCCAGAGATAGAAGTCACAGGTGTTGGTGACCTGATCTTAGAAGTTACCTCCCCCGACCTTTGCTGTATCCTATTTGTTGAAACTGGTCATTAGGTCCATGAAGGCATGAACGCCAGGTGGAAGGGGCCATTGGGAACCACCCCAGGGACTTTTTATCACCAGAGGTGTGCCAAGATGCCCGGGACCACAAGGGAGGGGCTGAACGGGTGCTGTGTCTATCTGCCCCATGTTATATTTGGGGAAATGGGAGCACAGAAGGGCTAAGTGATGCTCCCTGTGTTCACTCAGCTCCTGGCTGCACGTTGGCCAGGCTTGGACCCGGGCGCCTGGCTCTTGAGCCCTCACTCTGAGCCCCAGGCCCTCCCCGCTCTGCCCCCGGGGAGCTCCCCTGCCTGCCGGCCTGCTTTGGCTTCCCTCTCTTTCCTCTCTTCCTCTGCCGCCTCCTCTTAATCGTCTGCCTTTCAGCCTGTCTTCCTCACCGTGTTCTCTTTTCCTGTGATGCTGGCCTCTGATCTGTCATCCGGTCCTGCATGTGCCTTCCTCTCCAAGTCACCCTTTGGGGCTTCTTCTACTCCTTCTCTTTCCATCTGTCTATCTGTCCTGGTCATACCCTCATCTGTTCCTTGTTTCCATGATGGCCCATGTATCTGAGTCTGTGTGTCTGTCTCTGTGAGCCTTGGATTTTGTCCATGAGTCCCCCGTCCCTATCCCCTTATGCCCAGTACTCTTTTGTCTGCCGCATATCTTTGTCTTCCTGTCTCTTTCTGAACCCACTGCTTCACTTCCCCCTTCTGTCTAGATATCCCCCACTCCCATCTGTCCCTCTGTATGCGTCTCTGTGTTTCAGTCCATACTCTTCTGGACTCTGCCCATCTCCTCTCCTCTCAGACCACAGCGAACTGCCTCTGGTTTTATCCAGTTGAGGGGGGAGCAGTTTTGATTATTTACAGTGCTATCACTCATTAATCATTACCTTTATAATCACATAAAAACAAGGGGCTTTGAGCTGCTACCCACTGGCAGACAGTGCCCACCAGCCTCGTCTTCCTGCCATGTAGACCAATGGGACCTCCTGTTTCTATTCATCAGGCTTTGATACTCATCTCCTTTGGAGACTGTCGGCTTCAATGTTACAATCACAGCAATATTAGAATAACAACTCAAAACCAATCATTTTTATGGGGACACACACAGTATAAAAAGACCTGCCTATCTGAGGACACATATAACATCAGCAGCTATTGCCCCATAAAGCTGTCAGTTAGAGAAACATCTCGGGGAGTCCTTGAACACCAAGTTTAACTAGAGAGAGAGAGAGAAAGAGAAAGAGAAGGGGTGAGAGGGAAAGAAAGGGAGAGAAAGCACTGTGCAAATAATTTTTCCTGGAGGTCTGGAAAAGAAATGTGAGAGATCAGTTCCATAGAGAGCCAATAGACTGAGTTAAGTGGCTGAGGTCTGGCCCCAAGTGGCTCTTGGCACATGTCTCCTGAAAGTAAGAGGAGGCTTAGAAAGGGGCATGAGCAAGGGGAGCCCAGTGGGCACGGCCTGGCTAACTTCCTTTGATTCCCATTCTAGGTTTGCTCTCTCTGAATCACTCCTTTAGATGGAGTTTCATGTGTAAGATTTTTATTAGGAAGCATTCCCCAGGGAAAATAAGTAGGGGAATAATGGAGTGAGGTGGAAGGGAAGAATGAGGCAGGGCTGGCTTCAGACAAGGCCCCATGGAGGGAACCCTGGGCTCAAGTCCACGGGGCAGAACTGGAGGTAGTGTAGGAGACCTCCTCACTGGACCAGGCCTGGGGAAAGGCAGCCAGAAGTTAAGGGCTTCCACAAAGCAGGGGGAAAATAAATCCCCGGCCATGTCCGGCTCTTCATGCACACAGGTGGAGTGGGTTCCAACAGCCTGAAGACCGTCCTCCAGCAAAGATGCATGGGTGCTGGCGGTCAGGACAGAGGCACGCTGGGAGCAGTATGTGTGAGGGGGACAACGGGGTGCATGTGGAGGGTTGACAGCACTTGCCACGGGTCCTAGGCAATCCTTGTCTTCAGTATCAACACCAGGTGTCTGCTGCTTCAGCTCTGCTTAGGGTTGGGGATGAGGTAGACAGAGCTAGGATTTCCTGGGTTGATGGACCTTAACTCTAAGGTCACTGGGAAGGAATGTCTTAACCTCCAGAGATTCCTGGTTCCCCCTAAGGCTGCTGGGTGAGCAGTGAACTTTGTGAGACACAAACCTTGAAGAAGAGTTCCCCAGCCAGCACCTGCAAGAGGATCGGCTCTCTGGAGATGAAATGCAGCAGGCTGGAATCTTGAGGTCAAGTTGGGAACATTCAGTTGGACAGACAAAGGACCCAAGAGGTGTAGGTTACCAGCAGCTCGTCCAGAAACCAACCAACCAACCAAACCCAAACCTTGACTTGTAATGTGAGCAGGAGTAGGAGCAGCTCTTATAGGGTCCAGCTGTTCTGCACGGTGTGTGAGTGCTCAGTTGCTCAGTCGTGTCTGACTCTTGGTGATCCCATAGACAATAGCCTGCCAGGCTTCTCTGTCCATGGGATTTTCCAGGCAAGAAAACTGGAGTGGGTTGCCATTTCCTCCTCCAGAGGATCTTCCTGACCCAGGGATTGAACCCACATCTCCAGTGTCTCCTGCATTGCAGGCAGATTCTTTACCACTGAGCCACCTAGGAAGCCCCATTCTATAAGGTGCCTTTGTGTAAATTGGAGCAAGCAACTCCTTCTTGGTGGAGGCAGCACTGTAGGTCATGATGGTGCATCAGAGGCAACTTTCTTAAAAAGATGTCTTTTGGGACATATTCAGCTATGACCCACGGGACAGGATTTGATGAGGGGAGTGAGAGCTGGAATTCAGCCCTCATTCTCCTCAATCTGTTGGGTGCCATGTGCAGTGTGCATACTGTACAACTGTCTGAGAAGCCCGGAGCTTTTCGATGACTCTGGACTGAGCTCTGGTAGCAAGGAAATGCAGGTTGTGCACTTTGCGGAGGCCCAGGGCTAGGTCAAGGTTACTCACCACGGTGTCCCTCCGCACTAAATAAAGCGATTCCCAGAAAATAAGCATCAGAAAAATCTTGTTGAAGAAATATGAATTTTAAATGCCTTATAGGTTGGCCTATCACAGCCAATAAACGTTTGCCAAGTGAATGGGTGACTCCTGTCAAAATTCTCGCGTGAACTTCCACGCCACTATAGGAGGAAAGACATTATAGCATCTAAGCTTGAGCAACCCTGCTTGGATTCAAACCCCAGTCTTTTACTGACTGACTGTGTGATCTTGGGCAGGTTAATTCTACTCCCGGTACCTCTGATTCATCATCTGTAAAACAGGGAGAATAAGAGGACCTACATTCATACAAGGATTTTTTTTTTAATCATTTCAGGATTAAGAGAATTATAGTTATATGCTTAGCACAGTTCTCAGAAGATAGTAGCTTCTCCATAAATGTGAGCTATTTATTATTATTATCACCACTGGTAGTGACAGTCCTCTGGTGCTCTGTGCTGGTCAGACCTCCCTGGAGGACGGTGTCACCTCTGGGTGTCACACTGTCAAAGACATAATGACAACTATCTTGGCTGAGAAAGTCCCACAGAACCTTCCCAAAACATAAATGTTGAAGCATATTCTGTGAGAACAATTCAAACTCCATGACAGGCCCCCAAAGACCGCGGGTCCGATTTCCTCAGAAAGATAAGTCTCAATTCCCCCGAAGTTAGCTCAGCGCACAAGAACTAATCAACAGCCAACCCTGGGAAATTCAAATCAAGCCCTGGGAAATGGGAACCAATCAGAACCCATGGCAAGCCCGGGAAATGGGAACCAATCAGAACCCATGGCAAGCCCGGGAAATGGGAACCAATCAGAACCCATGGCAAGCCCGGGAAATGGGAACCAATCAGAACCCATGGCAAGCCCGGGAAATGGGAACCAATCAGAACCCATGGCAAGCCCGGGAAATGGGAACCAATCAGAACCCATGGCAAGCCCGGGAAATGGGAACCAATCAGAACCCATGGCAAGCCCGGGAAATGGGAACCAATCAGAACCCATGGCAAGCCCGGGAAATGGGAACCAATCAGAACCCATGGCAAGCCCGGGAAATGGGAACCAATCAGAACCCATGGCAAGCCCGGGAAATGGGAACCAATCAGAACCCATGGCAAGCCCGGGAAATGGGAACCAATCAGAACCCATGGCAAGCCCGGGAAATGGGAACCAATCAGAACCCATGGCAAGCCCGGGAAATGGGAACCAATCAGAACCCATGGCAAGCCCGGGAAATGGGAACCAATCAGAACCCATGGCAAGCCCGGGAAATGGGAACCAATCAGAACCCATGGCAAGCCCGGGAAATGGGAACCAATCAGAACCCATGGCAAGCCCGGGAAATGGGAACCAATCAGAACCCATGGCAAGCCCGGGAAATGGGAACCAATCAGAACCCATGGCAAGCCCGGGAAATGGGAACCAATCAGAACCCATGGCAAGCCCGGGAAATGGGAACCAATCAGAACCCATGGCAAGCCCGGGAAATGGGAACCAATCAGAACCCATGGCAAGCCCGGGAAATGGGAACCAATCAGAACCCATGGCAAGCCCGGGAAATGGGAACCAATCAGAACCCATGGCAAGCCTGGGGAAATGGGAACCAATCAGAACCCATGGCAAGCCTGGGGAAATGGGAACCAATCTGAACCCAACACCTATCCCTTCACCAGAAGGTGACCAATCAGACCCAGAGCCTCCCATTTTTTAAATTTTTCCCACGAGAATACCCTATATAAGCAGTGTAACCTAAAGTTCGGGGCTCCTTCCTGTGGCCGCTGCCTGTGTTGGTGGGAGCCCCAGCTGGAGCTTGGTAATAAAAACTCTTGCTTTTGCACCGGATATTTGCTCCCAGGTGGTCATTGGGAGATTTCGCAACTTGGGCATAACAATTCCACAAATATTGTTCAGACAATGAGTAATCTAGTATACAGAAGATGATTTTTAGTAAGCTCTTCATCTATTCTCTGTCCAGTCTATTCATTGTGACATAAGCTTTATGCCTTGAAACCCTCACTAAAGAATATCCCTCTTACTCCAATAGCTACTCAGGGTTTGGAGGGGAGAGACCTGTAACCCCGGGGGATGGATTTACCCAATCGGTACAACTCATTCCTGCAGTGGTTGGTTCAGAGGCGGGAACGTGGTCCATTTGGGGCCAATGAGGTGAGAGGTGGTCTCCATCGGGGCTTCCTGGGCGGAGTTATTTGGAGACCGCCCTCCCACCCCACAACCCACCTTTGTGTGAGGAAGCCCGGGAAGCACCCGGCAGCCGTCTTGTTTCTACCAGGGGATCCTGCCTTGGTTGGGAGCAGCTTCCACTGAAGGCAGGGAGGACAGTTGGGCTAACTTGAGTGACGTTGTTGAGTTCCTGGTCAACTACCCGTGGAGTAGCCCTCCCTCTGGCCCCGTCAGACCTCTCATTGACTTATTTCTTAGCCAGTTTGAGTTGGGTGGTCTGTTACTTGCAGGAGGATGGCTCCAGGCTCATGTGCTGGCTCTCCCTCTATTCCTTCTCCGGAATATGCCTTACGATGGAAACTGAAATCTTGAATGCATCCAGGCTCAGTGTTTTTTGAAGGTTTAAAGCCTCTTTTCTTGCATCTCATATCATCCTCTAAATCACCTGTACCCTGAGATGATAAGTATATGACCAAATATGGGGGGCAGTGGGGAGTGGGGGAGAAAGGTTTCCAGGAAATCAAGGAGGGGGAGAACATGGGTTGAACTCTCAGAAATATTAGCTACCACATTATGTGTGTGCCAGGCACAGGACTGACAGCTTTCCCTTCATCATTCCCTTTCATTTTCCAAACCTTGTGTCAAGTTTCTGGGATTGTCCCCATTGACAAGATGAGGAAACTGAGGCCCTGGGTGGCCTTTCAGTTGCTCAAGTCACACATCTGACTGGTAGACTTGTTGTGTGTTGAACCAGCTGTACCCCAGCCTAGGAGATAGGTCCAGCCAAGAAGCATGTGGGGCACTGAGGATCCATATGGGAATTGCATACAGAGTAATTTTATAGACAATTAAATCTGTAAAGATTGGCCAGTGTGTGTACTTAAAACTCTGTGCAGAGGTTATTGCCAAGTTGCCTTCCATCTACTGAAGAGCTTTTAAATAAAGGGGGATGGTCTCACAAGGCTGAACACTGAGTTGGCCAATTAGGGGCAGGAAGAGTGGGGCTGGGTGCCAGGAGGTGGTGGGGAGAGGTCACAGGGCTTGGGTTGGCAGACTCTCAGAAGGGAGTGTCTGTGTGATGGAAGCAGCCTGGACTTTGCCATCAGACTGACCTGCACTGACCAATGCCTGCCTTCCTAGTTAGCAGCCATGTGACTTCAAGCAAAGACTACAGTCTGTGAGCCTCAGTCTGTCCATCTGCACGCCTCAGTCTGTCCATCTGCACAATGGGGACAAAACTTCTGCCACTTGGGGTTGCTGCCAGGATTAGATGGGATAATGTCCAAACTCTCCTCATGAGTCATGTACCCCAGAGCCCTTATTATCTGGTCTCCTTACCAGCCAACCATCTGGTGGTTTGGAGATAAAGATTGGAGGGAGCTGCCAGAACTAAACTCAATATTTGTAGGGCTTTCCACCAGCCTAGAACACCTGGGGCTAACCTTTCTTAACTTTTGTGGGGACCTGGGGCTACCCTGGTGGCTCAGATGGTAAAGAATCTGCCTGCAATGCATGAGACCTGGGTTCAACCCCTGGGTTGGGAAGATCCCCTGGAGTAGGGGGTGGTAACCCACTCCAGTATGCTTTCCTGGAGAATCCCATGAACAGAGGAGCCTAGTGGGCTACAATCCATGAGGTCACAGAGAATCAGACAGGGGTTGGGAAGATCCCCTGGAGAAGGGGGTGGTAACCCATTCCAGTATGCTTTCCTGGAGAATCCCATGAACAGAGGAGCCTAGTGGGCTACAATCCATGAGGTCACAGAGAATCAGACTGAGGGACTAACACTTTCTGAGTGATATGGTAGAAGAGAATTATTGGTAGTCATCCACTCACTTGCCAACGGCCTCAGTTACTTCATGTCCTTGGCCTTATGTTCCTAGATCAGACATCTCTTGTCGTTATAATGCTGTCCCAACATCCAGCCCCAAATCTGGTGACTTATAAACACAGCCTTTATGGTTTCTCATCAATCCACGGGTCAGTTGGGTGGTTTGGCTGTTCTGGGCTGGCTTGGCTGCTCAAGCATCTGCAGTCAGCTGGCGGATCAGCAGGGAGCTGGCTGATCTAGGATGGCCTCAGCTGGCAGCCTGGACGTGCTCTCATGACAGAGGCAGAACAGCAGAAAAGGGAATAGAAATGTACAAGCGCTTTTAACAGCCTCAGCTTGCTTGTCTGCTGCAATCCTATTGGCCTAAGCAAGTCTAATGGTCATGGACATGCGCACTTCTGATGTTGCTGGATGGAGCCCCACTGGTCTTCACAGAGGTTGTCCAGTATACTCTGGGACACATTCAAGTCTCTCCATCTGAAAAATGTCCATAAAGAATCAAACAATAAGAGCGATAGTCCTCAAACTGCCCCATCACCCCTTCTTCCTTCACCTTTGCCCTGTCACGTGGGCGCTGCAGCCACAGACTCCACCAGCTGTGTGTCCTGGGACAAGTCACCCAGCCTTGGCCCGCCTTGCTTTGCTCATCTGTATGTTAGCACAACAGTGGTACGTGGCTCCCAGGCTTGCTGTGAGTGAATTAACCAAATAAATGCGTAAATAAAGAACGGCACCTTCTCGTATTAGCAAATGCACACATAATAATAATGACGATTTTGACGATTCAAACTCCCTCCATCCATTTTCACTACATACATGTCCCCTTATGTATGTAGCCAGTCCCCAAACCCCATCATATTAACCCATTGAATTTTTTTAAATTTACTTATTTTCAATTGAAGGATAATTGCTTTACAGTATTGTGTTGGTTTCTGCCATGCATTAATGGGAATCAGCCATAAGTATACATATGCCCCTCCCCCGTGGCCCTCCCTCTCCCCTCCCCCCCCCTCCCACCCCTCTAGGTTGCCACAGGGCGCCAGTTTGAGCTCTCTGAGTCATACAGCAAATCCCTACTGGCTGTCTATTTCGCATATGGTAGTGCATATGTTTCCATGCAACTCTCCTTCCGTCCCACCCTCTGCTTCCCCCACCGTGCCCACAAGTCTACCTACTGAATTTTAATAACTCATCGCACATGCTGCCAATTCCTCCCTCATCCAGATCCCTGGGAAATGCTCTTTGGGGTCTGTATTTTGTTCTCTGAGGCCAAAATAGAGCCTTACACACAGTAGGTGCTCAGTGAGGACTAGAAGAATGAAAGCACTAATGAGTAAACAAAAGATCTCTCTCCAATCCTGCACCTGCTTCCTGCTAGCTGTGTGACCTCTGGCAAGTGAACAGACCTCTCTGGTCCTTCACAACAGAATGGTGAAGATTGAATGAGAGAACAGGCACGGAAGCCCCTGCCTTGCCACGGTGGGCATTTTCTTTGTGCTGACAACAAGGTGTGTTTGTCCACGGGTTTCTTCCTGGTTGAATCTGGTTTCTCAAAACACAAGTATTTATTGAGCGCCTTTGGTGTTCCCGGGTGCTCTGCAAGGCACTGGGCACAGGGCAAATGAGATCCTGCCGCATTGGTGCCTACTATTTAGGGTGTGAGCTCTGATTAATCCCGGAGTTGCAGCCTCTGGATAACTGTGCACAAGAACTTCTGAGGGCGGGAGAGGGAAGGTTCCAGCTCTCTGGACCATGGCTTTCAGGAGAATCTTTCTCTAACCACCTCCAGTTTTATCTGCTTTCCCGTCCTTCCTTGCTTCCTTGTTTTCACTTTCTGAGATGACAAAGCAGTCTGCCTTTTATCTGTTTATCCTGCCAAAAGCCCATATAGATAGGAGGAGACTGGACTTTGTAGGCAAAGTGGGCAAGCCAGAGGCAGCATGATTCATTTTTCCAGCTCAGCTGGAAGTTCGGGGAGCAAGTCCTCAGGAGGGAAGGATGGGGCTTCCAGAAGAAACCTGGTAGGAGCCTGAGTTGGAAAAGGTTGCTTAAAAGGGGGAGGAAAGGATAAAAAAATGAAGTTGCCTTTGGAAGCTGGGAGACATCTGTGATGGGGTGGGGGCGGGGGCAGGCTGATGCCCCTGGGGAAGGTCCCTGAGATGGGGTGGGGTGTGAGGCTGAAGTTAGCTGACAGTAATAGAAGCTGGTTCCTGGTGGGGTGCAGAGCTCATCCAGGCATATCTCCTGTGTATTTCATGTCTTTCGTGTATGTTGTGGGCGTGGCTCCGTGATGCATTTTCTGCGTGTGCAGTTCCGGGTGACAGGCCTGATATGAACCTGCGCGGCTGGCTCCCTTGTGTGAGTGTATGTGGCTCTGATGACTGGATTTCTCACGTCTTCCCTCATCCATGCAGTCGGCAGTCTAGGCAATCTGCAGAACACCCGAAGCTGCATCAGGGGTCAGGGTTTGGTGAGGGGCGGAGGGAGGGAAGGAAGAAGGGCGAAACAGGGAGAATGTATTTACCGCTCTCCTACCTAGAACCAGAGTGCAAAGACAGACAGAGATCCAGAAGTGGCAGGACTAAATGTGAGATTTCACTTGGAATGGCGTGATGGAGTGGAGGAGCTGGGCACCGGAGGAGTACCTAAGGGAGATGCTGTCTGAGCAGGAAAGTCTGCATGGAGATATGAAGGATGCGTAGGAGTTATTTAGGTGAAGAGAAGATGGATTCGAGTTATTATTTTTTACTTTTACAGAGGTGAATTAACCACACTTAGTTTGTGTCATGTCAAGAGTCCAGGCAATTAATTTATCCTATATATGTTCTTTCTACCTCCATCTTTCCTCCCGTTTCATTGCTCCCCAGAGGCAGCCGCTCTAATATATTTTAAATGTGTTCTTACATCAGTATGTACTTGGGAGAAATATATGTTGATTTTTAAGTATGGGTGTTTTTTAATTACAAAAGCAGCATCATGCTGTATTTCCCCTCAACACTAAGTCTCAGAAATCTTTCCCTGTTGCTTTTTACTCATTTCTTTTACTCCATCTGACTTCTTTTTGGTATCTATTCCCCTAGTGTTGGGCACCTAAGTGAGCCCCCATCTCATGTTGCCATGAGCAAGGCAGTGATGAACATTTCCACATGTGTCTTTGTGTGGATCTGGGTAAGAGTCTGTCTTAATTTAGGTTCTTCTGAAAGCAGTACCCAAGACAAAGATCTGGGCACAGTTGCATCTTTTAGGATGTGGTTCCAGGAAGCACAGTTAGTGAGGATGAACTGGAGAAAGAAGAGTGAAGTGTGCTTTAATGAGCTGGTTTCCGAGGTGGCCACCTGAGGCTCAGCACCCCTGAAGGTTGGCTGAACCACTGGAGGTTGGTTGCTTAGAGGGTCCCCAGTGGGGGCAGAAAGGCCCCGCAGTTTCTGATCCTAGCTTTCAGCCTCTGTCCCTTGGTTCCCTTCTTTCTCCCTTTGTGTTTTCTTTACTTTCATCTTTCTTCTATCAGGCACTGTTCTGCACTCCAAGGATATGGCACTCGACAGAAGAGAGGAGGTCCTGGTTCTCATGGAGATTCATTTAAGGTCATTTCAGACTGTAAAAGTGCTGGTGAAAATAAGATATGGTAGCAGACTATAGGGGTCTGGGTGTTGCGATTCAGATTTGGCGATCGGGGCCAACCTAGCCTCTCTAAACAGGTGACCTCTGAGCTGAGGTGTGAAGGCAACAGCCATGGAAAGGTCTGGAGCAGGGAGTGTCCCAGGCAGAGGGAACGGAAAGTGCAAAAGCCCTGAGGTTGGAACGTGCTTGCTTTACTTAAGAAATGAACAGAAGAAGAGGAAGTATGCAGCAGAAGTGGGCAGCGGTCAGATCACAGGACACTGTTGTCCACGGTAAGGATCCACCAGGAGGGAACTCACGTTACCAGACCTCACCTACCTAGATAAACCAGTGATTGCTGGGCTGATTTATCCTTCTGGGAAATTCCATACTTCATCCTAGATACAGAGGCAATGGTCCTTAAACCTCACCACGAATGTCATGGAAGATTATCCCTAAGAACAAGGAAACACTGGGTGGGGGACTCCGTTGTCCCATTTCCTGTTAATTGTGGGCAACTGCTATCACCTGTTTCGCAGGGGACCATTCCACCCCTGCTTGCCCACCAGTGGTGAGAGAGAAGCTCACCCCACAGCTGTTTCTGTCATTTAGGACTTTTTTGATTGCCAGGAACAGAAAAGACACCAAAGCTGCTTAAATATAGAGGGGGCTCCATAACAGAAAGGACTAGGAGTAGCTTCAGGTATGTCTTGATCCAGCTCCCAAATGATGTCATTTGGATTCAGACTCTCCATGGCTGATTTCTGCTTGAAATCAGAAAGAAATCAGAAAGAAAACCTGCTTCTACCCTCAGACTGACTTTCTTTTCTTGGAGTAGCCTAGTACAGATCTTGCTGTATCAGTGATCTGAATGAAAGTCTTGCGCCTGCTCCTGAATGGTCTGGGCCACGTGCACATCCCTGAGCCAATCCCCTTGGTCACCTGATTGATGGGAGCCCCGGGCTCCTTCACTGTCTTACATCGACAGTTTAATGACACAGATTTCTTTTTCCAGTCACCAGGCAGATGTACCTTGCTTATATTGTAGCAATTTCATTTTACACACCAATGTTATGCTTGAAGTGTGTGCTTGACTTTTAGCAATAATATTTTTGAGAATCAGTAAGCTGTTATTGAGGCTGATGTTGCTGCTAAGTTGCTCCCTTTTCTGACTTCTTCAATATCAACCCCATGTAGGGCCTGGGGCGCCTTGTTACATACTTATGAACATAAAGACATGGCATTTCCACTTGATACTGCTGGTGCCACACTTTCTTTCTCTGCAGTGTTTGGCTACAGTACCGTGATTATTAAACTTTTCTTTCTAAGCTATGCGTTTCCTGGTCGTTTGCCTGAAAGAGATTACGCTTTTGTTACTGCTGATTTTTGTTCATGTCATCAGGTTTTCAGGTTGCGTTTTCTTCAGTTCCAAGTAAGAGACATAGGAGGCTGAAAGAAAACTGGAGAATTCACCCTTTTGTTTTTCCTGGGGTTCTAAGTTCCCTGATTGGTCGGTCTTCTCTCCAGCTTTCAGAGTTCTTAGGTTTGTTTTGTGTGTCATTTTCCAGAACTTTTGATTGTACCTAAATCCCATGGATGAAGGAGCATGGTGGGCTGCAGTCCATGGGGTTGCTAAGAGTCGGGCACGAATGAGCGACTTCACTTTCACTTTTCACTTTAATGCATTGGAGAAGGAAATGGTAACCCACTCCAGTGTTCTTGCCTGGAGAATCCCAGGGACAGCAGGGCCTGGTGGGCTGCCGTCTATGGGGTCACACAGAGTTGGACACGACTGAAGTGACTTAGCAGCAGCAGCAGCAGCAAAGGGAGGAAAGAGGAAAGTATGTCTAGTACATCTTCCCAGAAGAAGTAATCTGTTCACCATGACTTGGAATATTTGTCCCTTTCTTCTGCCTTCCTGTGAGTGCGATCCATTGGTCCCAGCCTGGCCAGTGGAATGATCCCAAACCAATTCAACTCATCTTCTCCATGACAACCATTTGGGTATTAGGAGACTGTGGCCAGGCCCCATTCTTCTTCAGGCCAGAAGCTCAGATTTTGTGTTAGTTAATTACTCAGAGATCATCAGTGCTCCAAAGCGAGCCAACCCTTTGTTGTGTAGGTCACCTGATGTTTTGTCTGTGAATGTAGAGAGAAAGAATACAGATACAGTCTCTGTCTCTTTTCAGTCCTTTTGCATAATTATTCATCTACTATCTGCCCCGGCTCCCATCTGCCCTCATCCCCTCCAACCCATGAATCAGACCCACTCCATTCCAGCAACACTGACACCTTGACTCTCCCAAGCACGTTTCTGCCTCAGGGCCTTTGCACATGCTGTTGTTGCTGCCTGAAAAACTCTTTTACAGATATTTTTTATGACCCCTCCCATACATCTGCCCAATTAGGTTCTCTTTTAAATAGAACTTCTCTATAAAATAACTACCTTCCCCAGGAGTCTTCCCCTGCTTTATAATTCTTCAAACATGGCATCTGGTCCCATCACTTCATGACAAGTAGATGGGGAAAAAATGGAAACAGTGACAAACTTTATTTTCTTGGGCTCCAAAATCACTGTAGATGGTGACTGCAGCCATAAAGTTAAAAGACTCTTGCTCCTTGGAGGAAGCGCTATGACAAATATAGACAGTGTATTAAAATGCAGAGACATCACTTTGCTGACAAAAGTCTGTCTAGTTAAAGCTTTGGCTTTTCCAGCAGTCATGTATGGATATAAGAGTTGGACCATAAAGAAGGCTGAGTGCCAAAGAATTGATGTTTTTGAACTATGGTATTGGAGAAGACTCTTGAGAATCCCTTGGACAGCAAGAAGACCAAACTAGTCAATCCTAAAGGAAACCAGTCCTGAATATTCATTGAAAGGACTGATACTGAAGCTAAAACTCCAATACTTTGGCCACCTGATGCAAAGAACTGACTCATTTGAAAAGACCCTGATGCTCGGAAAGTTTGAGGGCAGGAGGTGAAGGGGATGACAGAGGATGAGATGGTTGGATGGCATCATTGACTCAATGGACCTGAGTCTGAGAAAACTCAGGGAGACAGTGAAGAACAGGGAAGCCTGGTGTGCTGAAGTCCATGAAGTTGCAAAGAGTCAGACACAGCTGAGTGACTCAACAACAGCAAACAGCCTACGAGCTTCATGTTTGGCGCTCCTCACTTCCCCCTCAGTTTATATGGTGAATTACTAGTCTCTAGTGTGATTAGGAGATAGGGGCTTTGGGAAGTGATTAGGTTTAGATGAGTGACGCAGGTGGGGTCCTCATCATGGGACTAGCGCCCCTTTAAAGAGGAGGAGAACTATCTCTGCCATCTGCTACCTGAGGACACAATGAGAAGATTATCTGTCCACCAGGCAGAGGCTTCCCACCAGACACCAGCTCTGCCTGTACCTTGATTTTAGACTTCCCAGCTTCCAAAACTGAGAAATTAATGTCTGTCATTTAAGTCACTCTATCTATGGTATTTTCTTATAGCAGCCTGAATGGACTAAGATACCGTTTGATATACCAAGTACTGTCTGTATGCCCTCAGAGAAATCAAGAGGACTGGGACTTTTTTCTTTTTTTTAATATTTGTTTATTTTGCTGGACTGGGTCTTAGTTACAGTACTTGGCATCTAGTTCCCTGACCAGGAATCGAGCCTGGGTCCCCTGCATTGGGAGTGTGTAGTCTTAGCCACTGGGCCACCAGGAAGGCCAGAGGGACTTTGTTTACAGTGCCTGGAACAGTGCCAGGTACATAGTCAACACCCAGTCTGCATTTCTGCATGGCTGCATACTTCCGGTCAGGCGCTGTGCTAGATGCAGGGCGTGTGAGTGAGAGAGACCCTGTCCCTGCAATTGTAAAACCCATGGGGTGGAGAGGAAGTTGTATATGAACCAGCTAATCACATGGATAATTAATTGCACTGAGATGCGATGAAGTACAAATACAGGGTGCCACTCTAAGAGCGTCAACTAAGGGACATCCAACCAATTTTGGAGTTTCAGGATAGGCTGCTCTGGGAAAATGATAAACAGGAATTCGGCTGCTGTGTTGATAAGCTTATTGGTACAACTTATTTATATAAAGCACGTGTGGGCTTCCCAGGTGGCACAGTGGTAAAGAACCCACCTGCCAACACAGGTAGATGTAAGAGACTCGGGAAGATCAGGAAGATCTCCTGGAGGAGGGAATGGCAAGCCACTCCACTATTCTTGCTTGGAAAATTCCACGGACAGAGGGGCCTGGCAGGCTATAGTTCATGGGGTCACAAATTGTATTTGATTATAAATGCGATTTTATACAAATTATTCATCAGCCTTTATTGAGCACCTACTATATGCTAAGCACTGTCTTAAGCAATGTAGAAGATAATGAATATTTTATATACAGTGCAGACCCAACCTGTCTCTGAAACCACTGGCCTGAAATTGACCTCAGCTTTGCCACATCTGAATAATAACTTCCCTGGTGGCTCAGATGGTAAAGAATCTGCTTGCAATGTGGGAGACCCAAGTTCAGTACCTGAGTTGGGAAGATCCCCTGGAGGAGGGCATGGCAACCCACTCCAGTATTCTTGCCTGGAGAATCCCATGGACAGAGGAGCCTGGTGGGCTGTAGTTCAGAGGGTGGCCAAGAGTCAGACACAACTGAGCGACTAACATTTTCACTTTGCCATATCTGACCACAGAGGCCGGGACGTCTCTGCTGTTTTCTCCACATAAAAAAATAATGATAAATAATAGTACCCACCTTCTACTTGAATGAGTTATTAGTATTATTTTCATTTGATATATGGAGGGAACAAATAATTTCCTGAGATCCTTGGCACAAGATTCAATCCCTCGTCTGCCTGATGCATGAATTCTCAGCCCCACTCTGTGCATTATTCCAGAGAAACACACCTCACCCCCAATCTATTGCTCTAATATTTATAACAACACAGCTACAATTCATTTTCCTACTGCTTCAGTGAATCATCTCCTGATACTTTTGATTTCTAAGAGCAAAATGCCACCTCCCTTTCTATTATCTGTCTGAGCCTGAGGAGCAATTCCCAGGTCTGCGCCTTGCCTGGCTGGTTTTCTCTTTCTCCATGCCTTATGGCCCCTGCCGCCTGATATACAGCAAAATGNGTCCTGAATATTCATTGAAAGGACTGATACTGAAGCTAAAACTCCAATACTTTGGCCACCTGATGCAAAGAACTGACTCATTTGAAAAGACCCTGATGCTCGGAAAGTTTGAGGGCAGGAGGTGAAGGGGATGACAGAGGATGAGATGGTTGGATGGCATCATTGACTCAATGGACCTGAGTCTGAGAAAACTCAGGGAGACAGTGAAGAACAGGGAAGCCTGGTGTGCTGAAGTCCATGAAGTTGCAAAGAGTCAGACACAGCTGAGTGACTCAACAACAGCAAACAGCCTACGAGCTTCATGTTTGGCGCTCCTCACTTCCCCCTCAGTTTATATGGTGAATTACTAGTCTCTAGTGTGATTAGGAGATAGGGGCTTTGGGAAGTGATTAGGTTTAGATGAGTGACGCAGGTGGGGTCCTCATCATGGGACTAGCGCCCCTTTAAAGAGGAGGAGAACTATCTCTGCCATCTGCTACCTGAGGACACAATGAGAAGATTATCTGTCCACCAGGCAGAGGCTTCCCACCAGACACCAGCTCTGCCTGTACCTTGATTTTAGACTTCCCAGCTTCCAAAACTGAGAAATTAATGTCTGTCATTTAAGTCACTCTATCTATGGTATTTTCTTATAGCAGCCTGAATGGACTAAGATACCGTTTGATATACCAAGTACTGTCTGTATGCCCTCAGAGAAATCAAGAGGACTGGGACTTTTTTCTTTTTTTTAATATTTGTTTATTTTGCTGGACTGGGTCTTAGTTACAGTACTTGGCATCTAGTTCCCTGACCAGGAATCGAGCCTGGGTCCCCTGCATTGGGAGTGTGTAGTCTTAGCCACTGGGCCACCAGGAAGGCCAGAGGGACTTTGTTTACAGTGCCTGGAACAGTGCCAGGTACATAGTCAACACCCAGTCTGCATTTCTGCATGGCTGCATACTTCCGGTCAGGCGCTGTGCTAGATGCAGGGCGTGTGAGTGAGAGAGACCCTGTCCCTGCAATTGTAAAACCCATGGGGTGGAGAGGAAGTTGTATATGAACCAGCTAATCACATGGATAATTAATTGCACTGAGATGCGATGAAGTACAAATACAGGGTGCCACTCTAAGAGCGTCAACTAAGGGACATCCAACCAATTTTGGAGTTTCAGGATAGGCTGCTCTGGGAAAATGATAAACAGGAATTCGGCTGCTGTGTTGATAAGCTTATTGGTACAACTTATTTATATAAAGCACGTGTGGGCTTCCCAGGTGGCACAGTGGTAAAGAACCCACCTGCCAACACAGGTAGATGTAAGAGACTCGGGAAGATCAGGAAGATCTCCTGGAGGAGGGAATGGCAAGCCACTCCACTATTCTTGCTTGGAAAATTCCACGGACAGAGGGGCCTGGCAGGCTATAGTTCATGGGGTCACAAATTGTATTTGATTATAAATGCGATTTTATACAAATTATTCATCAGCCTTTATTGAGCACCTACTATATGCTAAGCACTGTCTTAAGCAATGTAGAAGATAATGAATATTTTATATACAGTGCAGACCCAACCTGTCTCTGAAACCACTGGCCTGAAATTGACCTCAGCTTTGCCACATCTGAATAATAACTTCCCTGGTGGCTCAGATGGTAAAGAATCTGCTTGCAATGTGGGAGACCCAAGTTCAGTACCTGAGTTGGGAAGATCCCCTGGAGGAGGGCATGGCAACCCACTCCAGTATTCTTGCCTGGAGAATCCCATGGACAGAGGAGCCTGGTGGGCTGTAGTTCAGAGGGTGGCCAAGAGTCAGACACAACTGAGCGACTAACATTTTCACTTTGCCATATCTGACCACAGAGGCCGGGACGTCTCTGCTGTTTTCTCCACATAAAAAAATAATGATAAATAATAGTACCCACCTTCTACTTGAATGAGTTATTAGTATTATTTTCATTTGATATATGGAGGGAACAAATAATTTCCTGAGATCCTTGGCACAAGATTCAATCCCTCGTCTGCCTGATGCATGAATTCTCAGCCCCACTCTGTGCATTATTCCAGAGAAACACACCTCACCCCCAATCTATTGCTCTAATATTTATAACAACACAGCTACAATTCATTTTCCTACTGCTTCAGTGAATCATCTCCTGATACTTTTGATTTCTAAGAGCAAAATGCCACCTCCCTTTCTATTATCTGTCTGAGCCTGAGGAGCAATTCCCAGGTCTGCGCCTTGCCTGGCTGGTTTTCTCTTTCTCCATGCCTTATGGCCCCTGCCGCCTGATATACAGCAAAATGGGACTGTAACTTAGCGGCAGAAAAGGTTAACTCTAAATAATGATCAGAAAGTTAAAATATAGAGCCAGAATGTTGCTTTAGTTTTTATAGGTTTTAAATAATTTCGCCTCCTTCCCTGAAGGATTAGCATAATTCAATGAGAAAATTGCATTCGGATCCTGTGGGCTGCTCTGACGTGACTGAATTGCAATGAGCTGAAGTGATGCAAAGTGTCTTCCTGGCAATGAACCTGACAGAGCCGTGAGCTCAGGGAGGAATGACCCTGGGGAGTGTCCTGACTTCCCCAGACTCCTGGGTCTAATCCTGGGGGCAGGCCAGCTGGCACAGGTGAAACAAGAGACTGGCAGCAACAGGTGCTTGTGCTGGGCTGGGAGGAAGACCGGGTCTGCATCCTTGCGGAAGACTGTCCTGGACCAGAGCAATCCAGAGAAAGTCTGATTTTCTCACAGCTCCTTCTGTGTTGTGGCTCTGCACTGCCACTTTTGCAGGAGTGGTTACATCTCATCTTTGCTATTTCCAAAATATGAATTAGGAGCGCATCTGGCTTCAATGAACAAGAAACTAACACTGTTGTCCAGTCGCTAAATCACGTCTGACTCTTTGGGACCCCATGGACTGCAGCATGCCTGACTTCCCTGTCTCTCACCATTTCCCTGAGTTTGCTCAAGTTCATGTCCATTGAGTTGGTGATGCTTTCTAACCAACTCATCCCCTGCTGCCCGCTTCTCCTTTTGCTTTCAATCATTCCCGGCATCAGAGTCTTTTCCAGTGTAGTTCCAGAGCCAGCCATGACTGAGCATGCGCACATGTCCTTAAAGAAACTGAGGTTTGTTTATTTGTAACAAGAAAATATGTATAGAATCACACTGATCAAAAGGGCCATCATTTTAAAAAAAAATCTACAAATAACAGATGCTGGAGAGGGTGTGGAGAAAGGGGAACCCTCCTACGATGTTGGTGGGGATGGAAACAGCCATCCATGTTTCCACTGGTACAGCCACAGTGGAAAACAGTATGGAGCTCCCTCAGAAAACTAAAAAGAGTTACCATAAGATCCAGCAATCCTAGGGCTTCCCTGGTGGCTCAGTGGTAAAGAATCCACCTGCAACGCAGGAGGCGTGGGTTCGGTTCCTGGGTCTGGAAGATTCCCCTGGAAGAGGGCATGGCAACCCACTCCAGCATTCCTGCCTTGGGAATCCCGTGGACACAGAAGGCTGGTGGGCCACAGTCCATGGTGTTGCAAGAGTTGGACACAGCTGAACTGACTGAGCGTGCACGCACACACCAGCAGTTCCTCTCCTGGGAATATATGCAGGTAAAACTCTTTTAACTCAGAAAGACACATGTAATCCTATGTTCACAGCAGCCCTATTCACAATAGTCAAGGCAGGGAAACCACTTAAACGTCCACTGAAAGATGAATGGATAAAGAAAGTGGTACATATATACAGTGGAATGCTACTCAGCCAGAAAAAGGAATAAAATAATAGCATTTGCAGCAACATGGATAGACCTAGAGACTATCACACCAAGTAAGTCAGAAAGAGAAAGACAAATACCACATGATTTCACTTATATGTGGAATCTAAGATAGAACACAAACGAACTTATTTACGAAACAGACTCACAGACATAGAAAACAGTCTTGGGTGGAGGCAAGGAAAGGACTGAGAATTTGGAGATATGAACTATTATATTAGAATGAATAAACAACGAGGTCCTACTGATAACACAGGGAGCTATATTCAACATCCTGCGATAAACCACAATGGAAAGGAAAATGAAGAAGAATGTACAGCAGAAATCAACACAACATTATAAATCGACCGTGCTTTGGTACAGATGTTCCCAGGTGAGTGCACGGCTCACAGATGCCATCAGGGACCTAGAGTTTGCTTTTCACTTGTCAGCTTTTTCATCATGCAGGTCTTGAGTCACAGGGTGGCTGTGAGCATTGTATTAATATACATAAAGTCCTTGGTATGGTTCTTGGTATGTGGTAAATGCTTATCCAAAGGCTCTTGTAATCATGAAGCTTGTAAAGTCCAGTTTCCCTCTGAATGCTGGATCAGGAATGTTTCTCTGTATCAAGAAACAGAGATCTGCACCATCGTTTTTAATGGCTGCATGATGCAATAAGCCATCCATTTTTGTTGAATGGATCCCCTGTTGTTGAATATCTAGGCTGCGTCCAGTTCTGTAAATATCCCTGTTCATATGTATTTGTACACCAATCCAGTGGTTTCCTGTGGAAAAATTCCCAGAAGCGGAACTGCTGTAGCGGTGCTTGCAGTGTGTGTGTGTATGTGTGTGTGTGGTGTGTGTGTTCAGAAGAGTCCGGGGCAGGTGTGTAATTTACCCTTGACTCTCCTCCTGTGTGGCCTACTGGCTCAGTATTTAGTTTGGGGTCCTAAAGGGCATTGTCTCTGCCTCCTCTCAGAAAGGCTGCTTCTGACTTCATTGCAATCAGGACTGACAGTCTCCAAGACCAGGTGCCTGGACTCCTTGGAACAGGGTTCAGGCAGCCCCCTCTGCTGCTTGGCCTTTCTCACTCCAGGACCTCTAAAGCGAGTCTCCCAGTGCTCCGCAAAGCTGCATCCTTGAACGCAGGGGTCCCCAACCTCTGGGGTCTAATGCCTGCTTCTCTGAGGGGGAGCTGATGTAATAATAATAGAAATAAAGTGCACAATAAGTGTAATGCACTTGAAGCATCCTGAAACCACCCCCACCCCTGCCTCGGTCCGTGGAAAAACTGTCTTCCCCGAAACTGGTCCCCGATGCCAAAAAGGTTGGGGATCACTGCTTTGACAGATCCTGAATGAACATGTTCTGAGTCAGATGATCTAAACTGGTAGACATATGACTTTTTTATAAAGTGAATTCTTAATAACAGCTAATATTTATGGAATGCCTGCTCCGGGCCAGGTACTGTGCTAAGCACTTTACAGGCATTGGATAATCATAGCAGTCTTAGGAGGTAGATCACACAGGGGCTCAGTGGTAGAGAACCTGCCTGCCAATGCAGGAGGTGTGAGAGACGTGCGTTTGATCCCTGGGTCAGGAAGATAACCTAGAGGATAAAATGGCAAGCAACACCAGAAAATCCCATGGACAGAAGAGCCTGGCAGGCCACAGTGCATGGGACTGCAAAGAACAGGACACGACTGAGCACATCACACCAAACTGTTGTTCCCATTTTCCAGGGTGGCTGAGTGATGTAGTTGAGGTCACAGATTGAATAAGAGGCAATCTAGGAGCTCAGAGCTTGGCTTGGCTTCTGAACCCCATGTCCTCCTGCTGCAGTCCTAGGTGACCATCCAGTGCCTGGCCAGACCAAAAAGATCTCTATCTCCCTTGTGTGACGTATTTCCAAAAAGCCTGTAACACAGTTGACTCTGTGAGATAATTCATATGGATACGCTCTTGTTCCATCCCTGTGAGTCCATATAAATGATACACTCAAAATTCTACCTTTTTTACTAGACTTTCAGGGGAAAGATGGGCTTGGGAGTTTGAATCTCTATCTGAAAGGGATGTATTTGGGATAGTCACTTATGTCAAACGGAGCCTTAGTGTGCCGTGGAAAATAGAAACCCCTTGAGACCCAGCTTCACAGCAGGAATCCTTTCCTGTGGATGTGCCTCTGAATTCAACTACTCAGAACCCCAGGGGATTCAACCAATTGGAACTTGGCAATGGCTTGATTCGCTGCAGGCTACATGAGGCTGGTTAACACAGTGATCATAACTGGGGAACTGAAAGGTGGATGTTAATACATGGAGGCTCTGCACAACATAAATCCATTTAAAAAGCAATTCACCTATGGTTAGTGAATAATGACAAAATGATAAGATGATGCTGTGGCACGGATAGCCTGTTACCCTGGAGAAATATGTGCTCTGTTCCCCTTTGCATCGTGTGGGATTGTCACTGGGAAGCAGCTTCTTCATTTTCCTGACTGTCTTGCTTCCAGGCATGGTCGCGTGACTGGATTCACCGATGGAATTTAAGCAGACCCAGTAATGGTCCCGTTGGGGCTGGGACCTTAAGATGTAGGTTGAGTGTTCTATTTTACCTTTCTCCAAGTCTGGTCGAATGTGGAAGACTCCTAGGACTTAGGAGACTGTGGAGTCATAAAATGGAAGAGCCTGGGTTGCTGATTCCCTGAATGCGGTGTTACCAGTGTCTTGGAGAACACTCTTCAGGCTGTTACATGTGGAAGGGAAAAAAGATCCTGTTAGCCTATGCTGCTGAAGTGTGGGGGGTTAATTGTTACATCAGCTAGTATCACTCTAACAAATACATAAGCTTGTTGGCAAAATTTCTGAAATTGAACCATGATGTTTCAAGTGGCAGATTGTTCAGTTGCTAAGTTGCATCTGATTCTTTGCAACGGCATGGACAGCAGTAGCATGCCAGGCTTCCTTGGACTTCACTTTCTCCCAGAGTTTGCTCAAGTTCATGATCATTGAGTCCGTGATGCTATCTAACCACCTCATCCTCACCTGCTTTTCCTACCCTCAATCTTTCCCTGCATCAGAGTCTTTTCCAGTGAGGCAGCTCTTTGCATCAGGTGGCCAAAATATCAGAGCTTCAGCTTCAGCATCAATCCTTCCAGTAAATATTCAGGGTTGATTTCCTTTAGGATTGACTGGCTTGACCTCCTTGATGTCCAAGGGACTCTCAAGAGTCTTCTGCAGCATCACAATTCTAAAGCATCGATTCTTTGGGGCTCAGCGTTCTTTGGGATCCTACTCTCACATCTCATGTTTTCCATGACTACTGGAAAAACCATAGCTTTGACTAGACAGACCTTTGTTGGCAAAGTGATGTCTCTGCTTTTTAATTGCTGTCTAGGTTTATCATAGCTTTCCTAAATGGCAAATGTTAAAAAATAATGATTTGATGCTGGCTTTATGAAAGGCTGTTTGCTGGGACCTCAGAACTAATTTTGGTCCTCAGGGGCTAAATAGGTTCTGAGCATTCAGTTTCAATGCAGGGAAGGGGGTTTCACTACACCTCTAACAAACAATCTTGGGACACCAACTGGGTGTTGTACAATTCAACCCAGTTCTAACATTGTCTACCTGGAGGTAGCATCAGAGTCCACAGGTTAAGAGTTCCATCCTACAACACTCCCACCTGCCTTCACCTGCCCTGACACGGCCATTTCAGATGCTGTGCAAGCCCAGGTTGCTATCATTCAGCTCACAGAATGGACATTCCAATACTTAATGTGAAGAACTGACTCACTGGAAAAGCCCTTGATACTGGGAAAGATTGAGGGCAGGAGGAGAAGGGGGTGACAGAGAATGAGACAGTTGGATGGCCTCATTGAAAGGACATGAGTTTGAGTAAACTTTGGGAGACAGTGAAGGACAGGAAGCCTGGCATGTTGCAGTCTATGGGGTCACAAAGAGTAGGATATGAATGGACAACAACAACATAACCTCCTTGGACTTCAGAGGCCAATCACAAGTCCACGTTGTCACTTGTACTTCTGACCCACTGGCTATAAATTGGAGGCTCTTCCTCTGAGTGTCCATGGCTGGTTCAATTAATTTGCTATAGTGGCTCATAGAATTTAGAGAAATATTTTACATATTAGAAAGATGATGAGTTTACTACAAAAGGATATAACTCGGGAACAGCCACATCGATTCCATCTATTCCAGATGGAATAGATGCTCAGGGCAAGGCAGGGGGCAAGGGGCTGGTGCTTCCAATGCTCTCTTATCGCACCATTCCCACTCAGGCTCACATCCATCAACCTGGAAATTCCCCAAACCTCAACATTTTGAGTTTTTATGGAGGCTTCATTACACAGTCATGATTAATTAAATCATTGGTTTTTAGTGATTGATTCAACTTACAGGCTTTTTCCCCTCCCTGGAGGTCTCGCGGTGGGGCAGAAAATTCCAGCCCTCTAGAAGCTCAATTCATTCTTCTGGCAACCAGCCCCCATCCTTAGGAAAAGTTTGAGTCATCTCATTTACATAACAAAAGACACTTCGCAAGCTCTTCTCACTTAGGAAATTCCAAGGGTTTTAGGAGCTCTGTGTCAGGAATTGGAGACAGAGACCAATATATGTATATTTCCAGGTGGTGCTAGAGGCAAAGAACCTGCCTGCCAGTGAGGGAGACAAAGAGACTTGCGTTCAATCCCTGGGTCAGGAGGATCCCCTGCAGAGTATGGCAACCCACTGCAGTATTCTTACCTGGAGAAGCCCATGGACAGAGGAGCCAGGGGGTCTACAGTCCATGGGGTCACAAAGAGTCGGACACAACTGAGCACCACATATATATATATATATATATATTTTTTTTTTCTTTTTTCTATTATCTCACAGGTCATTCCTCCTTTGGGGTGGGTAGGGGAGTGTCATGTCGCATCTGGTAGATGTGGGATTTTGTTACTGAGTCCAAGCTCGGTCTGCCAATGAATTTGAGAGACGAGGTGTTTAGGCAAAGACAATGACTTTATATGGAAAGCCAGCTGGCAGAGATGTCAGGCTAGGGCCTCAAAATAACCATCTTACTGGGATCTAGACGCCAGGCTCTTTTATAGATCAGAGATGGGGGGAGGTGAGGAAGAAAGTAAAAAGGCCATTAATCTTGCAAACATCTCCTAGAAGGGCAAGCCTCAGGCAGGGGATATGTTAATTTCTTCCTCCGTGCCGTCTACTGGAGGAGAGGGCTCTGAACAAAGGCTCTTTAAGTCAGACGGAGGGGCAGGGTCCTCAGAGGCAGGCCATTTTGTATGATTGTAATAACAAAAGCAACAGAAAGCAAGTCAAAGGAACAGTTCCAAAATGGAGTCAGAAATGGCTTTTTCTCTGCAAGGGTCTCAGCGCATGTTTGGGAGAAATGATTTCAGGAAGTGCCACAGGGGTGAGTCCGGGTCAAGACTTACAGAACTCAGAAGTCAGGGACCATTATCAAGTCCAAGGAACCAGCCTCAGTCTAAAGAAGAAGGCAAAGGCAAAAAGAGTTCCAGAGAAATACAACCTCAGAGCCAAGGAGGATGACACAAGAGTGTCCAAGGCAATTAGCAAGGACTGAGTGACAAGAACTGAATTAATTTATTTTAGCCGCCAGCTGTCTGGTGGGCGATGAGGGCCTTGTCTTCAAGGCATGGCATGGGAGAGCTAAGGGGACCTTTTCCACGGGGAAGGGAAAGGGGCTCGGGGCTCAGATGCTCCCAGTCAGGATCTGGTGTTACACACATGGGGCTGGAGAACGAAAAGAAAGCAGATAGCGGTGTGCCTGAGTCAGGGCCGAGCAAGACTTCCACAGTGCAGCCTGGGGCTGCAAAGCCTGAGGTGTGTGCGTCTCTGCCCTGGTAGCCTGCCTAGCAGCCGTTTCTCCATCTTCTGAAATGGTATCCCGATTTTCCTTTTCAATCGCCTTTCTCATTCTAAGTCCTATTGGTTCAGATGGGACTAATGCTGCCTTCTTGTCCCAGGAGTTGGTGAATGACCCATACTCGAGCAGTTGGTGCATGCTACCCGTGCTGGCTGACGTGATCGGTTCAAGGGTGGGCAAGTGACCTGAGGCAGGTCTGGGGAAGCCAGTGCTGGGACTGGTGTAGGACCTATTGGAAAAAAGGTTCTTACCATCAGGTTGCTGAGCCAAGAGAATGGAAGGATGGAGATGCTGCCAGGCACATTTAGAGGGAAGAAGCTGCCTGAAGGTGACAGCCACACAGAGAGAGATTCAGGTTCCTGACACTGTCCTTTGATATCTTGATATAGCCATGCCTGAAACCAGACATCAAAGTTATCTTGTAAGAATGTAATTTTTTAGTATAAGAGACTTTCCAAACTGCCCCAGGGTTATCTCTGACTCATGGAAACGTGGCCTGTTTATCTCTGATTACATTTCTCAGCCCCATACAACCTGCAGGTGGCAAAACGAGGGGGCAACCAAACTTACCCTCTCGGCTGTAACTGGGAAAGGACTATGCATAGGCACCCCATCCCGAGCTCACACACATCTCTGTAACCTATGAAACTTCCTCGGGACTTTTCCAGAAGAGCTGTTGTTCTGAGAAACTGCCCGCCACAGGGGCACCACCTGGTCAACAGTTGTAACCTGTTATCAATGGACCAATCCTTGAAAAGGTCAACACCTGTAACCAATCAAACTGTTTCCGCTTGCTTGTGCTTAAAAGCTGCCATGTAACAACACTCAGGGTTCTCGTTCCTCGCTTAAGGAGATGGAACCCCGGCGCGCCGGTACAATAAAATCCTCTTGCTGTTTGCATCGAAACCTGGTCTCGGTGGTCTTTGGGGCGACGGATTCACGGTGAGGAACCGTTGGGTTCAACAATCTGAGTCAATGCATTTCTCTTTGTCGATTAAACCTTAAGTTTTTTTTTTTTTTTTTCAAGTATAAATGAAAGAACCCTGGCTGACTTCTGGGTTTCTCCTTCTATGCTCTGCCCTCTCAGGGATTATTGTTGAAATCCTGGCCTCCAAAAAAATAAAATTGACAGATAACCCTTTATGGGAAAGGTGTCCCTTCATCCATTCTCAAGTTGAGCAAGTGCTCGCAATTCTCCTCCTATACTTACCCCTTCTTCCTCTCTCCTTGGTGAAGATAGTGGTCACGGTACCTTTAAGAGCCAGCTCGCCTTTGTTGACGTTGTGTATCAGCACCCCTGGTGGCTCAGATGGTAATGAATCTGCCTGCCATTTGGGAAGACATGGGTTTGATCCCTGGGTCAGGAAAATTCCCTGGAGAAAGGAATGGCTATCCAATCTGATATTCTTGCCTAGAGAATTCCGTGGGCAGACATCATACATTAATGACCATATCTGTTATGAGGCAGGCTCTGTACCTACTGCTCCACATGCTGTGTCTCATCTAATTCTCGCAGCAGTCCCGCGAGGGAGGTTTCCTTACGTCCGTTTTACAGATGAGAGGAAGAGGCTTGCCCAAGATACCAGAGTGAGTAGGAGGCAGTGGGGACCAGGTCTGGAGCCGATTACGCAGACAGAAGGGCTGTGAACTCACCCGAGGTCCTGCCTTCAAGACAGTTATTTGCAAACAGTAAGCAGAGAGACAGAGAAGCAGAGAGAGAGAGAGAGAGAGAGAGAGAGANTTCCTCGTGAGACAGACTTCCTGTTCTGACTCTCTCAAGTGGCTTCTTCCCACTCAGATTCCAAGCTCCATGGCTATCAGGCAGCCTCAGTTCTCTGATGGGTTTAAGAAAAATGACTCTGTAGATAATTTGAAGTTTTCTCTTATTTAGGGTGAGAGACTCCCTGTTTGAGCTGACTACGCTGTTGCAGAACCTGAAAAGTAAATTTTCATATGAAATTTTCCCATTTTTAAAAGTTGGCAATTAATTAAAATGATCACAAAAAAGCTGTAAGCTGCCCCAAGCTTGTCTGTTGGCCAAATCCATCAATCCTATCAAGAGTCAGAGGAAGAACAGTGGGATTGGGTTTTAGGTGTGTAAACAGCAATGTGAATAAAGGCTGCAGACCATTGTGAGTCCCAGAAATGTGGAGAGAAAGCCAGAGGATGACTGGAAGTGAAATTAGCAGCTGGAGTCCTTTGTGGGGGGCTCTTCAAAGGTCCGTTTTGACTTGCATGTACCTTACTTAGTGTCCACAAGTTCCATGGACATAGTTGCTTGGTGGCTGGGCTAAGCTGAGCAGAAGCTGCTAAAGAGGAAAGGCACGTGGTTTTGAGGCGAGCAGACCTAGGAGAGGCCCTTGAATCTGCACCCACTTTATTCCAACCTGACCCCTGGACCAGGACGTCCTGCCTGCCTGCGTCTGTGTTTCCCAGCCACTGAGATCTGATAAGACAGGTTTCTTCCTGCAGAGAGTGACAGGGAGAATTTACAGCCTTTCTGCAGAGAAATAAAACCCTGCCTTCTGCTTGGGCTTCTCATTCTGCTGGCCTCCTCCCCCACATTCCCCCAGAGATGGGCCTTTGAGTGATGAGGGAGGGCTGAAGGGTGGGAGGGGGCAGGGAGAGATAAAGAGACAGAGAAAGGAGGACAGACGGGTTGACAGAGATCACGTTCTAGGGACCAGGGCAAAACTAGAGAGAAGGGAAACTGTGGAGTTGGGAGAGGCAAACAGAGAGGACAAGGGGGTGAGGTAGAAATAAAAGAAGGATCCAGAGAGACAAAGCAGAATGTGGTTCAGGTCAGCGAGCGGGCAACAGAGAGGCAGTGAGATGGAGGAGGTGAGACAGGAAGAGAGAACTCTAGCTAGGATGCAGGGATTGGGGAGGACACCTACACAGGGGGCTAGAGAGGGGAGCTGACGTTGATCGAGGGCTCCCGACGCCAAGGTATATTCCATACACTTGCTGTTTACAAATACTTATTTTCTTTCTTGTTGACCTGGTGATAGCCTTCTGGGCTATAGACGTCATTGTCTTTACTTGAAAGATGGGGAAACTGAGGTGTCACTTGGCTAGGAAGTCAGTGAACTGGGCATCTGATGCAGTGAACTGACCTGCATCTGAAGCCTCTTTCTTAACTTAGACACAGAACCCAGCACAGGGGAGGCCAGGCTTTGCCATGGGTCCTTAGGTTTCTGAGCCCTCTTAGCCCCTTCGGTTGCAAATCAGGGCTGCAGATGGTTCTGGTAGGGCTTTGTTGGGGAGGGTCGGGGGAGGGTCACAGTCTTCGGGGAGGGAAGGTCGGAAAGGATCTTTCAGATCAGGGAAAGAGGGTGGTCTGACACCACAAGAGACTCCTGAGTAACCTCAGAAAAAGAATCCAAACTCCTCCTTCTGGAGGTTAGAGTGTCTAACAGTCTAGATGCAACCTCCTTCCAGATGGCCAGCCGGCCAGGAAAGTGCCGTTGTGTGGAATCCTTCTTTCTCCAATTGGGGCTCCAACTTTCTGCTTGATCCCACTCCTTGCTTGCTGCTGGCACAAAGTTCTGTCTCTTTTAAGTTTCTCCTCACCCCTCACAGAAGCCAAGGGGATCAGTGGGAAGGCTAGTCCCTTTGGTGTTTTGCTGTTTGAATTACCTCACCAACAGCTACTGCTGTTAAGTCGCTTCAGTCGTGTNTGTGGAATCCTTCTTTCTCCAATTGGGGCTCCAACTTTCTGCTTGATCCCACTCCTTGCTTGCTGCTGGCACAAAGTTCTGTCTCTTTTAAGTTTCTCCTCACCCCTCACAGAAGCCAAGGGGATCAGTGGGAAGGCTAGTCCCTTTGGTGTTTTGCTGTTTGAATTACCTCACCAACAGCTACTGCTGTTAAGTCGCTTCAGTCGTGTCTGACTCTGTGTGACCTCATAGACGGAAGCCCACCAGGCTCCCCCATCCCTGGGATTCTCCAAGCAAGAACACTGGAGTGGGTTGCCATTTCCTTCTCCAATGCATGAAAGTGAAAAGTGAAAGTGAAGACGCTCAGTCGTGTCTGACTCTTAGTGACTCCATGGACTGCAGCCCACCAGGCTCCTCCACCCATGGGATTTTCCAGGCAAGAGTACTGGAGTGGGGTGCCATTGCCTTCTCCTGGCTCTCTGCAAAGGCGGTCTTTAAATAAGGTCCAGGTGAGAAATCTCTACAGTCTTGTTAACTAGATAGAGTCATCTCTCTGTATGAGGTGGGGATTGGTTCTAAGACCCACTGGGGATACCAAAATCGGCAGATGCTCAAGTCCCTAATATGAAAGGGGTAGCGCTAATATATGGGCCTTCTCTGGTGACCCAGATGGTAACAAATCTGCCTCCAATGTGGGAGACCTGGGTTTGATCCCTGGGTCAGGAAGATCCCCTGGAGAAGGAGATGGCTACCCATTCCAGTATTCTTGCATGGAAAATTCCATGGACAGAGAAGCCTGGCACGCTACTATCCATGGGGTTGCAAGAGTCAGACAAAACTTAGCGACTAAACCACAACCAGAGGAGCCTGATGGGCTACAGTCCATAGAGTCACAAAGACTCAGACACGACTGACTAACATTAACATATAAGCTAGCCTCATGCTCCCATATACTTTAAATAACCTCTAGATTACTTATTATATTAATGTAAATGCTATGTAAATAGTTGCTGGCATGTGAAAAATTCAAGTTTTACTTTGTGGAACTTTCTGGAATGTTTTTCCCTGATGTTTTTGATCTGTGGTTGGTTGAACCGGCAGGTGCAGGACCTGTGGATATGGAGGGACCCCTGTACACTAAAAGGAAAGTCTGTTTCTTCTGAGGCCTGATTTCTAAGGGGACTCTGGACTCTGAGGTCCTAGGGATCACCCGGGCAGAGGGGTGAGTCTTCACTCATTGTGAAGGGGGCTTTCCCTCTGCTGGCTCCAGGGCGCTGTTCTGTGCTGTACAGCGAGGTGCCAGGGCTGGGACAGATGGGGTGGGTTGTTCTCCAGAGTGGATAAAGGCCGGTAAAGGGGGCAATGAAGCTCTAGGGAAGAGGACCGGAAGTCAGGTGTGAGTGGTAAGGTGATGCCACAGCTGGCCGTTTTCTCCTGAGGATGGAATCTGTGTAGGGACCAAGGAAAGTTATTTTGGAGTCACTTTCCAAGGGCCCAGGGAGGTCGAGAGTGAAGTGGAGTTTGAGATGGGCAGAGCTTCTTGGATGAAACATGGCTTATGGCCAATGATGTCAGATTCTTGATTTCTGAAGAAGATTGAACTTCGGGACCAGAGACCAGGCTTGCCCACTCGGGGCTCTTGTGTGGCAGAGGTTTTATTACAGTGAAACGGGGCACAGAAAGTTTCTGACGGACATCAGAAGGGGGCGGAGAGTGCCCCACCTTGCCAGTCTTAGTGAGAGAGCTATATACTTTTTAATTAGTTATTACAATAAATAAAAAAAATGTCTCAAGGTTGTGAAGATCTTACCAGACCCACTCCCACAATTTATATTTTAAGATAACATGATTAGAACTTAACAGTAGAAAGATCTTACCAGACCCACTCCCATAATATACACTTTAAGATAATAGGGTTCAGTCCCTCTGTGTCTAACGCTATGCAACCCTGTGGACTGCAGCACCCCAGCCTTCCCTGTCCATCATCAGATCCCAGAGCCTACTCAAACTCATGTCCATTGCGTGTCCAGCATGTGGATAACAGGATTAGTCAGAAGGTTTTCAGGAAGGAGAAACTGTCTTCAAGCAGGATACACTGTTGTTATATAATCCTTGGTACAGAGTTTAAACTGAGTTGTTTTGTTGTGTAGTCCTCAGTTCCGGGCTTAAAGAAAATAAAAAACTTTTTATGTGACTAAGACTAAGGAATGTAGAGGGAAAAAAAAAGTTTCTCCTTTTCTCTTCCTTGAGAATTCCAGACCTGATCTCCTCTTCGAGAGCCCCAGACCCCTCTCTCCACCTCCTCCTCCTCCTCCTCCTCTGGGGACCCCAGACTTCTTATCAACTTACCTAGAAACTGACTCTCTCCAAACTCCATGGAATGGGACAGGTTGATGGATTGAAGGTACAACACCATCTTCCAATGCACAGGATTTTTCATTCTGGGACATTCCCTAGACAGCGCTCCCCTCATCCCTGGAATGACAGCTTGGACTTAATACTCAGTCTTTCTTGCTTTCTGGGCCACTATTAACAACCAGAGTACTCTTTCCCTGCAGCATTGCCCAGAGGACTGAGCTGCCTGGAAGAGGGGAGGTGTGGTCCATTGGTGTTGGGATGATGATGGGGGTACTGGAGAGGATGGCCAGGCATTTCTAGCTCTTTGGAAAACTTCTCTTTGGCCACCTTTCTGAGCCCCTCCAGATGGGACTTGGTGGGGAGGTCCACTGACTGTCTTCCCGGAAGAGAGCTTGCCCAAAGGATTTCCAGGAGAGACAAAGTGAGGCACTCAAGTTAGAAGCATCCACCCTTGGTCAATACTGATGCTTGTGGGAAGTGCATCTGAGCATATTTATTTCCCTGGAAGTGATGAGGTTGAGAAGAGCCAGCTGTGAGTGCAGAAAGCCCCCCTCAGTCCCCAGATTGTCCACTGGACTCCACCTGCTCATGGAGTCAACAGTAGCACAGCTGACCTTGACTCTTCCTTGTGAGATGTGATGGAGATTCCCTCCTTGGCTGGAAGAGGAAGTGGCTCAAGGAGCAGGGCCTGATGGAGGGAGGAGTCGGCAGGCTTTGGGTTAGAAGTGAGCTCAGGACTCTGCAGCTCCAGGCTGAGAGAAGCAGGGTCAGTGTTTCTGCTTCACTCCCAGGGTCTTGACGCGAGTGAGCCAGGACTACGACTGACCCCAGGGGAGTGCTTCTGGCTCAGAAAGGCAGCTTCAGCTCTCCATTTGGTGAGCCCTTGGGTGAGCCTGGTTCCAGGAGCAGATGGCGAATGGCTTTCCCACCCTGGGAGCCTGCACCCATGGGGACCAGTGTTAGGGCCAAGGAGAAGGTTTTCAAAACACTGTCTCCCCTCCTCACTTTTGGTAAGAGGGATAAATGGGTATTTTCGACAGGATAGGCTGCTTGTGGTCATAAGCAATCCCCAAATGTCAGTGGCTTTAAATCAGCACAAAGATTTCTTAATCACATCACATTCCAGTATGGGCTGCTCAGGGGTTTTGCTCCGTGCAGTCTGTGGGACCCCTGTTCCGTCCAGCCTGCAGCTCTGGACACCTCTAGGTTCTCAGCTCAGGTGAACAAAATGAGTGAGAGAATTGCATGGGAGTTTCTGGATCAGGCTGGGAAGTGGCACACAGCAGCGTGTCCACATCCCTTGGGCCCAGGATTTTGTCCCAGGAAGACTTTGCCTGGCTATGGGGGAAGGAAGCTGTCTTCAGGGATTCCCCCTAGAACCACTGGTTAGAATTGGTCCATGTTGGTACCTTTATGACTAAGGGAGATGGTGACGTTAATGTTTTAGCTGAGCACCTTGCTGTCCTGGACAAAACCTGTATTTGGGATAGTGTGTGCATCTATGTGTGTGTGTGTGTTCTATGTGTCTGTATGTGTGAACATGTCCATGTATGCACACACAGATGTATATGTGTTGGTATATGTCTGCATGTGTGCATGTATGTGTATACGTGTGTGTATGTGTGTTTGTGTGTATGTGTTCATGGGTATGCATGTACACATGCTTGTGTGTTTGTGTGCATGTGTGTGTGGTTTGTGTACATGTATATATGTGTGTGTATATATATGTGAGCACCTATATGTATACATGCATATGTTTGTGTGTAAATGTATGCATATATGTTTATGTATGTGTATGTGTGTGCATGTATGGGTATACATGTGTGTGTGTGTATGCATGAGCGTATATGTGTGTATAGGTTTGTGTGTGTTTTTACATGTGTGTGTTTGTGTGCATGTGTATGTATATGCATTTGATGCATCCGTGTGTGTGTGTGTGTGTGTGTGTGT
>SJYA01002938.1:1160682-1233859 GCA_006410615.1 Neotragus moschatus | reverse complement strand
GATCCTTGGGTTGGGAAGATCCCCTGGAGAAGGGAAAGGTTACCCACTCCAATATTCTGGGCTGGAGAATTCCAAGGTCTGTATAGTCCATGGGATGGTAAAGAGTTGGACACGACTGAGAAACTTTCATGTTCACTATAAATATATTAAATAAATATTTATATATAGTATGTATTTTGTCTATAGATGTAAATGCCATCATTATCTTCTGATCTGTAATATGTTATCTTCATGTCAGAATAAATGTACTTCATTTTTAAAAAGAATATCTGCATGGTGACGGTGATGGTTTAGTCACTAAGTGATGTCTGACTGTTTGTGACCCCATAGACTGTAGCTCGCCAGGCTCCTCTGTCCATGGGATTTCCCAGGCAAGAACACTGGAGTGGGTTGGCATTTTCTCCTTCAAGGATCTTCCTGTCCCAGGGATTGAACCTGCATCTCCTGAATTGCAGGCAGATTCTTCATCGCTGAGCCACCCTATCCCCTGTGCCCTTAATTTGATTAACCAGTTGCCCTCTAGATGGTCATTAGGGTTACTTCCAATCAATTTGCTAATGATGAACCTTTTTTTCTACTTAGGATATACACATTTTGAGTTTCCCATACAAGATAGATTTTTATCTCTTGAAGATTATTTGTGTTTGGGAAACACCTAACAATGATTTGTGAGTAGGTTTGTCATGATGGTGGTCAGAGACATTTATTTGATGTTGAATGTTCCCGTGCTGGGTTCTGGGGTTATAGAGAGGTTCAGGTCTATCCACACACCACTGTGATGTGAGTTTTACGTGATGATGACCTTTAGAGGGGGGCAAAAGCCCTGCTCTGAACATTCAATCTAAGCTTTAAGTGATTAGAAGTTGTGGCTGCTGTTCAGTTGCTAAGTTGTGTTCGACTCTTTGCAGCTCGTGGACTGCAGCATGCCAGGCCTCCCTGTCCTTTACTACATCCCGGAGTTTGCCCAAGTTCATGTCCACTGAGTCGGGGATGCTATCCAACCATCAGAAGTTATCCAGGCGAAAAAGAAAGAGGACATTTTAAATATATGAGAGAGAGCTACAAAGCCACAGAGAGGGGAGAGAGCGTGCTGGGGTTCAGAACCAGCAAACCCGAGCTTTGGTCTGAGACAGAGGAGGAGGTTCTGTGCCTGGAGGAGGGAGGATCCAGCAAGAAGCTGCCAAGGGCAGCCAGGACCAGACGGCAACACTCCATGCTGTGACGTCTGAACCTGGAGGAAGAAAGTGATAATTGAGGTCACGGGCTTTGGAGGCCAGCTGTGCTCTGATCCACAGCCGTGCCTCTGGTCCTGGCAGGGAGGACTGCAGAGGGCTGACTCTGGTCCTCCTCTGGCCCTGCCCTCTGCGGGGTGAGGAGGCAGGGGGCCGAGGGGGTATGCCTGCCCAGAACCTGCGTTCCCTTGTTCTTGATCATAAAACTTTAAGATTTCTGTTTGCTGCTGTTGCTGCTGCTAAGTCTCTTCAGTTGTGTCTGACTCTGTGCAACCCCACAGACGGCAGCCCACCAGGCTCCCCTGTCCCTGGGATTCTCCAGGCAAGAACACTGGAGGGGGTCGCCATTTCCTTCTCCAGTGCATGAAAGTGAAAAGTGAAAGTGAAGTCGTTCAGTCGTGTCCGACTCTTTGTGACCCCATGGACTGCAGCCCACCAGGCTCCTCCATCCATGGGATTTTCCAGGCAAGAGGACTGGAGTGGGTGCCATTGCCTTCTCCGAAGATTCCTGTTTAAACATCCCCTAGCCTACTTCCAGTGTCTGCAGTCTTTCTGCTGAGTCCATCTCCCTGAGGGTGCCCCCTGTCCCTGGTGTGAACTTCTCCCCTCTCTGAGCTGTGCCCATGGGGTGGCAGTTTTCAGGGGATGTGGATGAAGTTTCGATGTGCAGATTGTGGTATCCACATAGGTACATGATGAAGCCCCTTTGATGTATGAGGGGGAGCCAGGAAGGAGAGAGAAGGACCATGGGTTGTGGGCTCAAGACCTCCCCTCGTCTGGGGCCCCATAAATGTCAATGGAGGGCTCATTACTTTAACTGCCTTCTTCTTATTTACCTCTTCTGTAAGGCAGGACTAACAGTAGACCTCAAGTCATAGGGATTTTGTGATGATTAAATAGGTTATCAGAGCTCGGCTTCCCTGGTGGTTCACATTGTAAAGAATCTGCCTGCANTACTTTAACTGCCTTCTTCTTATTTACCTCTTCTGTAAGGCAGGACTAACAGTAGACCTCAAGTCATAGGGATTTTGTGATGATTAAATAGGTTATCAGAGCTCGGCTTCCCTGGTGGTTCACATTGTAAAGAATCTGCCTGCAGTGCAGGAGAGTCAGGTTCGATCCCTGGGTTGGGAAGATCCCCTGCAGAAGGGAATGGCAACCCACTCTAGTATTCTGGTCTAAGGAACCCCATGGGCTAGCCTGGTGGGCTGTATAGTCCATGGGGTTGCAAAGAACGGGACACGACTGAGCCACTAACCCACATCCCCACAGATGTATAGTGCTTCTACGTAGAGCCTGCCCGGCATTCAGCAAGTGCTCTGGGGTTGGTGAATGCATGGTTCATTTCTCGGGAGTGGGTTGTCATTTTCTCCTCCAGGGGATCCTCTCAAACCAGGGATCGAACCCCAGTCTCCTGCATCTACTGCACTGAAGAGATGCAATCCTATTTGCGCCGGCAGGGAAGACCCAGCAGGTATTCAGTAAGGCTTATTGCAGGTGAAGGGTTCTTGGGGAGGCTTTGCAGCTGGGTTGGCATGTTGGATGTGGGATGCTGTGTGGAGAGGGATGGGGTAGGGAACTAAGACAATGGAGACTCCTTAGAAGCCTAAATGATGTGATATGGAGAGTTGATAGGGGAGGCGGACACGGTTTTGGCAGGGGGGCTGGGGAAAGTTGAGAGATGGTATCAGGCCATCAGCAGTTACTGGAGTTGGGGATGGACAGTGCCTTTCCAGTGGAGTACTAACATCAGCATTTCTTCCATCTGACTCACCAAGCTCTAGCACCAGGGTGACCTGGGTGGTTTTGCTGAAACGCAGAGCCCCAGGCTCCAGTTCAAGCCTAATGCATCAGGATCACTGAGGCCAAGACTCAAGAGTGCTGAAACACACATCAAATTAGTGAATCACCAATACAGAGTAAAATAGAGATAAACTGGTGGCTAAAGTTTGCGGGTTAAAAGTCTGGAATGACATTGAAAAAAAGGAGATATTATCTGCCTCGAAGAAAGGAACTATTACCTAACACAGACCAATTGTTTTGGAGAAAATGTCTTTCCAAACTTGTCTGAAGGGGAAAAAGAGTAAGAAGGTGTTGGTGACAAAGAGGGTGGAAGCCACGGCTTTGAAGGCGGCCGTGTGTGTGTGCGTGCGTGTGTGTGTATCTAAGAGATTGCCAAATCGATATCCCATTTCCCTTGGAGTTTACACAGCTGCCCACAGGGCGATTCCTGACTCAAGGATAAATAGGGCCATATCACTCGGCTGGAGAATAATGAATTTTCTAGATGGGCCACACATCCTGGCGATGGGCCTTTCAGGAAACAACGTTTGGAGGAGAGCTTGTTCTTTGCTGCAGAGAAGTGCATTCACATACTCCTGTCCCCTCCGGCCAGCTCTAGGGCATGTGTGTCACGTGAATGAGTGTTTTTGTGCAGAAGAGCATGATGTTTGAGAGAGAAACCCTGAAGTCAGGTCGGGATTAGTAGTATTTGTGGACTGATTTTCCTCTCCACTGGACTGTGCTTACCCTGAGGGCAGAGCCATCCTGCATTTGTCTCACCACGTCCCCTGTACCCGTCAGGACAGGCGAGGTGGTCCTGCACTCACAAGTCACCCTGGACCTGCAGTGGCTTTTCTGACAAGCTCTGACTTCTTGCTCACACTCTGTGTATGTCCATCACGAAGGAAGCTGTGGCTGGGCTCCCTGTCCTTTGTGCTCTGGCCTCCGGGCTGACTGATGGCATTTCTGTACCTGGTCTGCTGCCGGTTGCCAGGGGAGGGGAATGGAAACCTGGCGGGTTTCACACTGAACCTTAGGGCTTCTGCCTGGAAGTTGCGAGTCACTTCTGCTCGTGTTTCACTAGACAAAGGATGTCACATGGCTCCATTTAAGTTGAAGGAGTGGGGGAAATTCATTGTACTTAGTTCTCTGAAGGAGGAAACCCAGAAATACTGATTAATCGTGTGAATGGTTGCCACACCACCATGACAAGCTAACTAGGAATCGTGTGGGCAAATGAGTGAAATGGGTTTCCTTGAATCCAGAGCTATTAAGAGCAAAAAGCACAAGGAGGGGCCTGGCAAGGTTGGCGGGGTTGTCCAAGCAAATCTTATCCTTGCCTGTTTGAACTTATCCTTCCATGTTTGAACTACAGGACACATTGGCCCTTTAAGTTTTGTCTTCGTCAGAAAGCTAGGCAGGCATCTGCTGAATGATCTGGCATCTCCAGCTCCATGATTTGAATTCTGGAATGCTCTTCAGGTCTTCTGGCGAAGTGCCTAGAACCTTAAGCCAGCCACTCCGGGCTGGCGGCCCGAAACCGTCCCAGTGAAGTTGACCATGGACGTCCCAGGTACACACAGGTGGAAACTCTGAGCAGGGAACTGGATCAGCCCTGGGGCCCTGACTGTTTTCACAATGTGAAAGCCCAAGGGGTGGAGCTGTGAGCTGGGGTCCAGTGGCTCAGGCTCACATCTTACCCCCAGCACCTGCTGTGTGGTCTCAGGTAGGTGACTGCTGGGAGCCGGCATGAGGAACTCCGCCCGTGGCAAAGGTCATGAGGAAGGAGGCTTGGCATTCGCAAAGGCNGTCCACGGGGTCGCTAGGAGTCGGACACGACTGAGCAACTTCACTTTCACTTTTCACTTTCAAGCATTGGAGAAGGAAATGGCAACCCACTCCAGTGTTCTTGCCTGGAGAATCCCAGGGACGAGGGAGCCTGGTGGGCTGCTGTCTCTGGGGTCACACAGAGTCGGACGTGACTGAAGAGATTTAGCAGCAGCAGCAGATGAGTTTACATGTGTAAAGCCTGTGGCATTCTGCCTGACACACACTGAACTTGGGATGTACTAATCTGTGGTCCTGAATATTATTATTTGTTCTTTCCCACTGGAATTCCCTATGCTTGCAGCCAGGTTTTCTGTCTATGATATAGAAATACAACTAAGACCTCATAGGATAGTTGTGAGACTTCACTGAGATTTGAACTCAGTGGAAATGCTTTATATGAAACTGACTCTTGATCAGTAACTGATAACCAGTCATTTTTTCTCCTGACCCCTCAGCTCCCCCACTGGGTATCCCCAGGCAAGTCACTTTATTGGCTTGTGCCTCAGTTTCCCCAGACATGAAGCAGGCATCAATATACCTGTAGTCACATGAGGAGATTCTGAACCTTTGCTTTTAAGTGCGCCCTAGCCCCTTCCCGGTGTTTCTGACCAAGGAAGGGGAATAAGGGAACATTTCCTCAAAATTCAAAGCTGCCAGGACCCTAGAAATACTGCTAAGACCTGAACACTGGTCAGCAGCTACAGCTCTGCATTAATTGAGCAAAAGCTCTCACCTTTGCCTGAAAGTCAATCCACCAGGATACATGTCTTCCCTATCTCCAGCTTCCTTCTTTTCAGTTTCTCAGCATTATAGACGGAGTGGTCTTTCCAAGACATCTACCTTGGGCTACACCATTCTCTTGGATTCCAGCTAGTGTTATGATGAGTTGTATGAAAGTCTTTAACTAGAAGAGGCAGAAGAGGTCTGTGTCACTTGAGGTGACACTTTGGGGTCTAGTGACATGTCCCCTCTTTGCTCTGTTAGCACTAACCTGCTCAGAGGAGAGGATTTGGTTGGTTCAGGGTGCCATCATGCATCATGAAATGCCCCTCCTGGACAGAACTATTTTCAAGCCATCTGCCAAGCCCATGTGTGATGACCATTGCTTTATGCATGAATGCAACCAGGGAGAGACCTGATGGCTGGTCTTACTTGAGAGCACATGGTCCAGAGAGGCTTAAGAGTCAAAGGATTTGTGGTAGTTTCTGTTTAGTCGCCAAGTCATGTCTGACTCTGCATGACCCCATGGACTGCAGCTTGCCAGGCCTCCCTGTCCTTTACCATCTCCCGGAGTTGGCCCAAGTTCATGTCCATTGAATCGATGATGTCATCCAACAATCTCATCCTCTGTCATCCCCTTCTCCTCCTGCCTTCAATCCTCCCCAGCATCAGGGGCTTTTCAAGACCTTGAGTTTGTGTGCCACAATGAAAGATCCTGCATGCTTCAGGTCTTGGGGCCAAAACCAGATGCCTAGGGTGTGTAACGGTTTCTGCTATAAGATACAAAGCTGGGTTAGCCTGAAACTTGTGAGGACGATTTAAAAGAATAGCCATAACTACCATCAAATGAACACTGATTCCACCAGGCTCTGTTTTGTAGTAGATGCTATTGGTGCCTTGCAGAAACCCGACACTGGCTGCACACCCCCCATCCAGGTTTTGACAGCTTATTGCCAGTCCCTTGGCTGGATAGCAGCCCCTTCACCTGCCTCTGCCTGCAGCTGATGACCCGGCTGACCCAGGCTGACCACCTTGCCTTGATGTGGGACGTGATTTGTGACCCAGATGATAAAGAATCTACCTACAATGCAGGATACCCGGGTTCAGTTCCTGAGTCAGGAATATCCCCTGGAGAAGGGAACGGCAGTTGTTCACTGACAAATGATTGCAGCGTGTTAAAAAGAGTGCCTAGACAGTGTCTGCTCCATGTTAATCAATTTAAATTTTGCACATGAATCCTATACATGGTTTAAAGGGGGTAGATATATTTCTGAAATGTGAATGGACCTGATCTTATCATGCTCTTGCTTCTGAAACTGATGACTGGCATAGCATAAAGGCAACAATTAAACCATGTAGTCTTGGGTAATGTGGTAGTTAGTTTAATCTGTTAACGACACACAGGGAAAGATGTCCAAGATACTGCCCTGCACAAAGCGTCAAATTCCACAAGAAGGTGGTATGATTTCTGCATGTGAATGGTGAGGGTGATGTCTCTGAATCAAGGGGTTGGGGGAAGATCATGACAGCTTGATCCTTCCACCTCCCAGATAATGTATTTAGTCCCTTGGGCCCCTCAGCAGGCACATCTGTGTCCAAAGTCTCATTCATACAGTTCTGTGACCTTCTTCTCCTGGTCTCTCTATCCTAGCAGTTTCAAAACCAGCCCATAAAATGGGGGCCATGAGGGTGACATGAAAGGCTGAAATCGGGGTGGGATTATGAAATGTTTCAATGGAAACAGAAAATAAGGATATATTTTATTTTACTAAATGTTACCTTGTGTGCTTTAAGTTAGACTCGAGGCATTCTCTGTCAGGCTCCTGCTACCGGGAGCCTGGGTCCACCTGTCTGCACTTGGTAAAGGCAAACGTACTGACAGCGCATTGCAGTGAAGAAAAGTACGGTGTTTATTGCAGGACATGGAGTAAGGAGCCCAGGGCAGCTAGGGCTTCAGACCTCTGAGCTCCCTGATGGATTTCAGCAAGTCATTTTGAAAGGCCAGATGAGGGAGGGGCATCTTGGGCCAGGCAATCAGCTTGCACGTAATTCTCTGAATGGCTGAGGGTGAAGTCACAGGGTGGAGTCACAGTAGTTAACATCTTGAGTCTTTAGGGCTCCAAGAAGCCTGGGGGCTACATGTTCAAGGTCCTCAAGTAGTTAATGTTTTCCGTCTAGGGGGATTTTAGCACCTATAAAACAGTTCAGAAATGTGCATCAGATACGACTTTCTAGATACTTGGGAAAGAAGCTAAAATAGAGGATGTGGGGCAGGAGATTTGCCCCTGGAAGACCCCACAGTGTCCTGCTTGGTTACAGTCCCATACAACCAGAAGCTGTCATGAAGTCTCCACATTCCAGAACAGGTTCACTTCCCGTCTTTCTGTCTTGTGTTGGGACATTATGTGGTCACAGCTACTGAGGGGAGAATTTGGTAGTGGTGACAAGTTGGTGATGTGGGAAGCTTCACATTAAAATGCTTGCCAGGGGGCTTCCCTGGCGGTCCAGTAGTTAAGAATCTGCCTTGCAATACAGGGCGTGTGGGCTCAATCCCTAGTCAGGGAACTAAGATCCCAGGTGCCGCAGGGAAACTAAGTCTGGGAGCTGCAGAAAAAGCCTTCATGTGAGGCAAAGAGTACCCGATGCAGGCAAATGAATAAATTAAAAAAAATAAAATAAAATCCTTGCAAGGTCCAGTTAAATGAACCTTAGTTAAATGAATGAACTAAGATATGTGAAATGGCTATCCATTTCAGTATTCTTATCTGGAAAATTCCATGGACAGAGGAGCCTGGTGGGCTATGGTCCATGGGATCTCAAAGACTGGGACACAACTGAGCGACTAACACTTCAAGGCATAGGAAAAGGTACTTGCCCTTTGCTGCCTGCGGGAGGCAGTACCCCTGAGAGGCCACTGAGGCCGCGGAGATGCGCAGGAGTGATGCAGCCAAATCTGTTATTTCTAGAAAATCCAGATTTGTATGTGAAATTCACCAATTCTTACTCTCCCAAAACATTGGGTGTATCAAGCAGAATGCATCTGTGGGCCAAATGTGGCCCCTGATCCTTGGTCTTTGGTACTGGATGTTGTGAATGTACCCAGCTCAACACTCGGGGTAGAGTTAGCCTTCAACATCCTTGAGCCCTGGGCCTCTCTTCCCTCTCCAGGAAGGCTTTGTATGATAAGGAAGGAAAAGAAGATTAAGCCCAAGATGGGTGAAGGTTGTCTATTTGTTGTCTTAATGGGTTAAGGCTCATCATTAAATTTTCCTGAGCTGATGGCTTTCTAGGGAAGAAATACCAGCCAAGCCCGAACACCCTGAAAGCTCTATTAATCTTTCTGTAACCCCATTAACACTCACTGCATATTTCCTGTGAAAAAGGATTGGAAATGACCGAAGCCCGCGGCATGGAAATATCTGTCATGTACCCAGCAGCAGGGGAGAGGCTGCGGCGCCACACCATGGGAGGACTGTGGGAATATGCTTCCATAAGAATTGTTGATGGATGGAGGGGGAGACGCAGAATCACTTGACCCCAGGAATCTTACAACTTGACAGTCATTACAATAGAGTCACCTGTACTTTGCCATCTAGAAGTATCTATTACCTTGAACTGGGGTTAGATGCCTGCTCCCCAGGGGAACTCTGGAAATGGAGATTTATTTGTGCAGCAATAATTGAAGAGTTCATTTGATTCCAGTGTGGATCTTTCAACCACGATCNTCAGGCTCCTGCTACCGGGAGCCTGGGTCCACCTGTCTGCACTTGGTAAAGGCAAACGTACTGACAGCGCATTGCAGTGAAGAAAAGTACGGTGTTTATTGCAGGACATGGAGTAAGGAGCCCAGGGCAGCTAGGGCTTCAGACCTCTGAGCTCCCTGATGGATTTCAGCAAGTCATTTTGAAAGGCCAGATGAGGGAGGGGCATCTTGGGCCAGGCAATCAGCTTGCACGTAATTCTCTGAATGGCTGAGGGTGAAGTCACAGGGTGGAGTCACAGTAGTTAACATCTTGAGTCTTTAGGGCTCCAAGAAGCCTGGGGGCTACATGTTCAAGGTCCTCAAGTAGTTAATGTTTTCCGTCTAGGGGGATTTTAGCACCTATAAAACAGTTCAGAAATGTGCATCAGATACGACTTTCTAGATACTTGGGAAAGAAGCTAAAATAGAGGATGTGGGGCAGGAGATTTGCCCCTGGAAGACCCCACAGTGTCCTGCTTGGTTACAGTCCCATACAACCAGAAGCTGTCATGAAGTCTCCACATTCCAGAACAGGTTCACTTCCCGTCTTTCTGTCTTGTGTTGGGACATTATGTGGTCACAGCTACTGAGGGGAGAATTTGGTAGTGGTGACAAGTTGGTGATGTGGGAAGCTTCACATTAAAATGCTTGCCAGGGGGCTTCCCTGGCGGTCCAGTAGTTAAGAATCTGCCTTGCAATACAGGGCGTGTGGGCTCAATCCCTAGTCAGGGAACTAAGATCCCAGGTGCCGCAGGGAAACTAAGTCTGGGAGCTGCAGAAAAAGCCTTCATGTGAGGCAAAGAGTACCCGATGCAGGCAAATGAATAAATTAAAAAAAATAAAATAAAATCCTTGCAAGGTCCAGTTAAATGAACCTTAGTTAAATGAATGAACTAAGATATGTGAAATGGCTATCCATTTCAGTATTCTTATCTGGAAAATTCCATGGACAGAGGAGCCTGGTGGGCTATGGTCCATGGGATCTCAAAGACTGGGACACAACTGAGCGACTAACACTTCAAGGCATAGGAAAAGGTACTTGCCCTTTGCTGCCTGCGGGAGGCAGTACCCCTGAGAGGCCACTGAGGCCGCGGAGATGCGCAGGAGTGATGCAGCCAAATCTGTTATTTCTAGAAAATCCAGATTTGTATGTGAAATTCACCAATTCTTACTCTCCCAAAACATTGGGTGTATCAAGCAGAATGCATCTGTGGGCCAAATGTGGCCCCTGATCCTTGGTCTTTGGTACTGGATGTTGTGAATGTACCCAGCTCAACACTCGGGGTAGAGTTAGCCTTCAACATCCTTGAGCCCTGGGCCTCTCTTCCCTCTCCAGGAAGGCTTTGTATGATAAGGAAGGAAAAGAAGATTAAGCCCAAGATGGGTGAAGGTTGTCTATTTGTTGTCTTAATGGGTTAAGGCTCATCATTAAATTTTCCTGAGCTGATGGCTTTCTAGGGAAGAAATACCAGCCAAGCCCGAACACCCTGAAAGCTCTATTAATCTTTCTGTAACCCCATTAACACTCACTGCATATTTCCTGTGAAAAAGGATTGGAAATGACCGAAGCCCGCGGCATGGAAATATCTGTCATGTACCCAGCAGCAGGGGAGAGGCTGCGGCGCCACACCATGGGAGGACTGTGGGAATATGCTTCCATAAGAATTGTTGATGGATGGAGGGGGAGACGCAGAATCACTTGACCCCAGGAATCTTACAACTTGACAGTCATTACAATAGAGTCACCTGTACTTTGCCATCTAGAAGTATCTATTACCTTGAACTGGGGTTAGATGCCTGCTCCCCAGGGGAACTCTGGAAATGGAGATTTATTTGTGCAGCAATAATTGAAGAGTTCATTTGATTCCAGTGTGGATCTTTCAACCACGATCAATTTCACGCCCCATCATAAATAATGGAGGTCGCCGAGGCAGTCAGGCTGGGCGGGGGATCATTCAAAGAGCATCAACGGAAAGGGACACAGCCCCTGTGACAGTGTATTTGCAGAGGATTTGAGTGACAGGGTGTGTTGGCTTTTTTTTTTTAACATAATCTTTTTTTCCCTCCCCCTGTAAGTGGGAGAGATGTTCAGACATTACATTATTAACTGCCTGGGGAGCAGCGAGATGGCCCCAGTGGGCTCCATACTCCGCCGGCACCTGGGAGAGGGTGCTGGAACAAGGCAACGTCTCCTCCAGGCCCCTGAGGCTCCAGGCTGGCCTCTTAGGGAAGCCTTATTGGTGGAGGAATTAGTAAGTGGAGTGCTGTAATTGGCAGACTTTCAGGATGCTCCAGGTTAGACGCCCCGAGGCAGTGTGACGAATGACTGTTTGAAGTCTGAATTGGATGAGAATAAGGAAGAAAGGGTAAAAGAAAAAAAAAAAAATCAGTCCTGGCTGCTTTACAGAGATGTTCTGTTTCTAATAAAAAGAGATGTAGAAATTTTAAAACTTCACATCTCTGGAAGACACTGACTTAAATATACCTCCCAGCCTGGTTCTCTTCCTGTGGCTGTGGATTCCCCACCAACTCTCTTCAGCCTCAGGGCCATGGCAAATGCTCCTTCTTTTGCCTCAATCTTTTCCTCTTCCTTCACCTGGCTAAGTCTCACTCAACCTTATACCTCTAGTTTAAATATAATTTCCTCAAGGAGATCTTCCAGACCCATTGTATGTTCTCGCAGTAACCTGTTCCACTCTTTTAGAGTACTGGTCAGGGTTGAAGTTAAACAATCATTTGCATAATTGTTTGGTATTCACTCCCCTCTCTGATCTCAAGACTTCTTGGGAAGCAGGGCCAGTGTCCGTCTGGTTCGATGTTGTATTCTCAGCCCTTAGCACAGCATCAGCACACAGGAGATGCTCAAGACAGGTTGCTGTTGATTGGATGCTTCCCAAGACAAACAGGAGGACGGCCACTTGGATCTGCAGCTATCATATGCGCCTGGGTATTCTAGTAACTGGGTGGCTCAGATGGTCAGGAGAAAGAAGCAATAACAATCAGTGGGGCTTATTTAGGACAAATAGATCTGCTTTTGCCTGGCTTCCAAGGTGATGGCTGCCACTTAACAATCAAAGTCCAAAAATGGTCTGGGCATCGGGGTAAATTCAGAAAGTGGTACCCAGGTCAACTACTGGCCATACCATCATTCTAGGTGATGGGTCCATTCTGGAAAGACAGATATTTAGACTGAGGAGATCAGATTAAGCCACTGGGAGATGGGGAGGAGCAGTGAGGTGGACCTGAAACTTTTGACTTGATTCCAGAACAGGATTTAAACATCACAGATGTGTAGCGGAGGATGTAGGGCTCAATTAGAAAAGCTTAAAATTTTGGGAGCTTGGAATATATGGGGGGGTTGTCCCCATCCTGGGGGGGTGGATTTGGAACTGCAAGGTTAATTCCAGAACTGCTGGTGGAGATGGGGTTTCTAGTTTCCACGTCCTTGGCTGAGTGGAGTTCAGGGATTGAGTAAGGGAGTAGAGATTTGGAGGTCCACGTGCTTTCCTTCTCCTGCACCAACAGATTCTGAATTTTGTTTACGTGCTTTCTTTCTCCTGCACCAACAGATTCTGAATTTTGTTTGAGGAGTCTCTTCCCCTCATAGCATGATGGCTCTACAGCCCAGCTCTTGGGGGAATCACCAAGCCTAAGCCAATGACCTAAGCCTGAGCCCGTCCTGTTGTCTCCAGTGACTGATTCAGGAATGGGGCACTAGAGCCAAGTTAGGCCAGTTGGAGCCAACAAAAGCGACTGGGGAGGTGGATTGTGCTCTCCCACTGATTTAAACAAGGGAGGGCATGAAACTGGAGCTTGGGCTGCCATCTTGCCCCAACAAAGAGAAACGTGTCTAAGAATTAAAGGGGTGTCTGAAGTGAGATGAGAGATCTGGAGACTAGGATATTAGCCATATCATTTTTAGTTCTGCCCCAAATCAGCCCAGAAGCCTTGGACTTTCAAGTTCCATGAGTTGTTAACTACCCTCTTTGCGAAGGGTCTGGTTTGAAAGAGATAAGCATGGATATTTTACTGATCCCGGTGGGGCTAGTGGTAAAAAACCCGCCTGCCAGTGCAGGAGACATAAGAGATGCAAGTTTGATCCCTGGCTCAGAACGATCCCCTGGAGGAGGGCATGGGAACCCACTCCAGTATGCTTGCCTGGAGAATCCCCATGGACACGGGAACCGGGAAGGCTACAGTCCATAGGGTTGCGGAGTCTGATGTGACCGAGGGAACTTAGCACAGCACACAGCACAAGCATGGGCATTTCCCCGATTTTTCCCCCTTCCCCTCCCACCTGACTTACAAAAGCTTATACAATTCTATTTTGAACCCTTGCCAATGGCTCTACCAAGCAAGTGAAAGTTCACGGAGTCACAGGATGTCAAAGCACATATCATCGGCCTTCTCAGCTTAACAAATGGGGACACACAGAGGCACACACAGAGATGCCCTTCTCTTTATTCAACTAGACATCTACTTCACCAAGCATTTACCGAGAGTGCATTTGGTGCTGGGCCCTGTGTAGGACACTGGTGATGCAAGAGTGAAGAGAGTATTATTCCTACACTCAAGAAATGTATAATAGATGGTGGCAATGGGCTAAGTCAACAATTGCAACAAGCTTTGGTATGTGCTATGACAATGCTGTTCATGTGGGAACATGAAGTGTATGCATGCCTGCATGCTAAGTTGCTTTAGTCATATCTGACTCTTTGCGACCCCATGGACTGTGGCCCACCAGGCTCCTCTGTCCATGGGATTCTCCAGGCAAGAATACTGGAGTGGGTAGCCATGTCCTTCTCCAGGGGAATCTTCCTGACTCAGGGATCAAACCCGTGTCTCCTTTAGCTCTTGCATTGCAGACAGATTCTTTATGCCTGAGCCACCGGGGAAGTCTTTATTTATTTACTACAGTGGAGTGCAAACTGCATTAGAAGCGGGGGACCCTAATTCATCCCAGGTCATTGGTTGGTCTCATGTTTGAGCTGATTCTCAGAAGATGGTGGAATTCTCAGGGTGGCCTCATTGTGGAAGGACATTCCAGGGAAAGGAAAGAAAAACTACAGACACAGAATTGAGAGACCGTGACAGGAGCCTCTGGGACACACGAGGAGTTTAGCATGGCTGGCAGATGTGCTGACTGTTGGAGGTGGTGAGACATGAGGCTGGTAGGAAGTAGAAACCAGACCACTGGGGGACTTTTAAGATGGCTGAGAGGTTTGATGTTCAAGGGCAGTGGGGAGCCATAGGAGGGATCTGATCACGCAGCAAGTATGAACCTCAACCCACAAATTCAAGCATGCACTAAATCTAACTTGTTTTGTACAGCTCAGTTTCATTTCTGACTTTGAGCCCTCCTGTTTTAACATTAATCACAATCATTTTTGGGGGTTTCTCTAAAGAGCATTCCTAATATGATCTCATTTCTGAGGGTTTACATTGTAGCAAGGAATTTGGGGAAGTCCATTGGTCTTCAAGCAGCCTGTCTACTGTGTGACCAACCACGTGGATGTTGATGTGTCTGGCATCTTGCGTGAGTGACCTCTGTGGTCTGGCAGCCATCGGTGGCCACGCCAGGCATGGGAGGTTTGTGCAGCTGTGATTATGGCTTCCTCCAAACATATCATGCAGACTTTTCTTACTGGATTTTGCTATCAGTCCATTAGTATTGTCAGGAAGTAGGCTTCAGAGTCCACCAATCTCTCTGTTTTCATTACATCTTTTTTAAACTGAGAGAAATGCTTTTCCTTCAGAGTCCTTATTTTGTCATTGCCAGTAAATCCCATTTTCCTAGTGGCTTGGGCTTCTTGGAACATAAAATACAGAGGAAAGTTTTGATTTTGGTCCTGCTACTTCCTGCTTGAGATGATCGAATAGTATTATTGACTCATGGGCATGAGTTTGAGCAAACTCTGGGAGATAGCGATGGTCGGAGAAGGCTGGGGCACTGCAGTCCGTGGGGTTGCAAAAAGCTGGACACAACTTAGCGACTGAACAGCAACAGTGACTTCCTGCTTGAATAAGGTGGGGACGAGAAAGAAGGGAATACAAACAGCCAAAGCAATATTTCAAAATACTTCTTTTTCAGAGACAACCATACTCAGACACTAAGCAGTTAGTGTGGAGAGTGTGTTGGTGGGGGAGAGTTGTGTAGTTGGGAGGTCACTGAAATCTGCACAGGGGGTCTGAACAAGGTGGTGCTTACTGTGGCCATGGGTAACTGCTAGATGGTGACCAGGTATTGCTTCCTGAAGCTTCACTTGTACCATCTCATTAAATCCTCAGAGCAATCTTCCAAAGCTGGTATTTTAAGCCCCCATTTTACAGATGAGTAAACAGATTAGCACGAAGTCTGGGTGACACAGTCAACATCATCACCTAATAGATGGCAGAGTCAGGATTCAAACACAGGCTTAGCTAATGACCTGTTTTCCACTGCCCATTGGGCTAACCTAAGACTTGTACCACTTTCTCCCTAGAAGGGATGAGGGATTGGCCAGGCTGGTGGAGAGGAGGGATGGAGACCAGGTTTGTGCTTGTACACACAGGTGAGTCCACCTGCCCATGAAGGCACCTTTTCTCTATTGATTGAAGTTACAGTTATTGAAGTTATACACTGAAGTTCTTAAGGCCAGAAATCTACGCTGTGTTCCCTGCCTGAACTAGTTCAACAAATGAATTCAAATTTATTTGTATCTTCGACGAGTTGCTTTGGGCCAGCGTGTACCACCGTCAGAGGCAGGAGACAGGTGGTCTCTGAAATGAAATACCTGTGTGTTCTCTCTCCCAGGGGAAAGAAGAGAAGCTGCAGCTAACATCTGTTTTTTGTCACCAAGGGCCACAGTGGGAAATCTGCTGGGAAGGACTTGGCACCCAGCCTGGAAGGGCACAGATGCCCAGAGCAGGGTGACCTCTGGCTTATCTCCTTGTGGTTTGCCTGGGCTGGCTGCTTCTAACATCCTGTGTGATTGTGAACAAGTCATGCCCCTATTTGGGTTTTCTGTTTCCTAATCAGTGTGGAGGTCCAGTCTCAACAGAGAAGCGAGAGGAATTCCGTGTAAACCTGAGTCGGCTCACACCCTTCCTTTTCTCAGAACCCTCAAGGGCTCCCCATTTTGCTCAGGGTTAAAATCAAGTCTTTATGCTGGCCGGCGTGGCCCTACACAATCCAGCCCCACCTCCTACTGCCTACCTTTCACTCGCTGCGTTCCAGCCACATCTTACTCTCTGCTGTCCTTTAAACCTGCTGCAAACTCTACCTCCCCGCCCCAGGCATGGTCCTGGCTGGTCCCTCTATCAGCAGTGTTTCCCTTTCATGACTTGCTTCTGCCCCACTTTCAGGTCTTCATCGAATATCATCTTTGCAGGGAGATCTTCCCTGACTATCCTAACATTGGAACACTTTCCTCAGGGTGACCTTGAGCAGGTCATTTCTCCATTCTGGTCCTGTGTTTGTGAAGCACGGTCTGGTGGCAACCTGTGCTTGGGGAGAGGGAGGGCTCTTAAACAGCAGTTAGCGTTAGCAGCATCCTTGCTTAGCAAAGAGGAAGGGAGAGGCCTTTTTCTCCATTAGCAGGTGAGACTGAGCCACAGCCAGAATGGGCCCCAGATCTCCTCCTTCCTGGCTGGAATCTTCCTAATGAATTTCCCTCCTGGAAACTGAGGGAGGCCTTGGTGAAGGGAAGCTGGGCTCCAGAGAGAACAAACTCATGTTGAGCCAGCTGTAAGCAACATCCTTGCTTCAGAGAAGCCCAGCATCCTCACTCTGTCTCTCTTCTCCTGCAGCTCTCTCCACTGGACTCAGCCACTGTAGATGCCCTGCATTCTCTGGAGGCCGCCCCCCGCTTTGGGCCAGAGCATCTTCAGGGGTGGGCCTGGTGGAATCCATCACAACATCAATTTCTCTAGTGATCAGTGACCACAATGACTAGCTGACCTATAATCGAAGAGCCTCTGGGAGGGCTGCCTCTGCCCGTGTTTCCTTCTCTTTCATCATTTTTCAGCATGTAAAGGATGTTTTAAACCAGTATATCTGAGGGCTTCTTTTATCTACTGAGTATCAATTTTCCCACGTTTTTATGAAAGGTAGGATCATTTTAAATCCTTGTGGGTGTCTTTTCTCCTTCTTATTTTATCTGCTTTTGAATATCTTCAAATTTTTTTTTTTTTTAGAATGGCTAAATGGATGCGAAAGTACTCTATGAGGGCTAGATTTTTAAAATTGTGGCCTAATATCTATAATATAAAATCTGCCATTATAATAACTTTTTAACTTTTTATGTTGGAGCATAGCCAATTAACAAAGTTGTATAGTTTCAGGTGGACAGCAAAGTAACTCAGCCACACATATCCATGTATCCAGGCAGGTGTGCTCAGTTGCTTCAGTCGTGTCTGACTCTTTGCGACCCTCTGGACTGCAGTCTGCCAGCCTCCTCTGTTCATAGGATTCTCCAGGCAAGAATACTGGAGTGTGTTGCCATGCTCTCCTCCAGGGGATCTTCTAGACCCAGGGATTGAACCCAGCTCTCCTGTATTGCAGGCGGATTCTTTATTCACTGAGCTACCTGGGAAGCATACATGTATCCATTCTCCCCCAAACTCCCATCCTGTCCAGGCTGCCACATAATATTCAGAAGGGTTCCCTGTGCTATTACAGTAGGTCCTTGTTGGCTATCCATTTTAAACATAGCAGTTTAATTTAGGAGCCTGTATATGTTAATCTCAGTCTCCTTAACAATCCTTTCTAATCATTTTAAGTGTGCAATTCTGTGGCATTAATTGCATTCATACGGCTGGGAACTATCACCAGCATCCACCTCCAGAACTTCTTCATCTTCCCCAGCTAAAGCTCTGTAACCATCAAACATTAGCATCCCCTTTCTTGCCTTTCTCTAGTCTCCAGAAACCACCATTCTACTTTCTGTATCTATGATTTCCATTATTCTAGGAACCTCATTCAAAAGGAAATATTTGTCCTTTTGTGACTACTTTATTTCACTCAGCATAATGTCTTCAATACCGAAGAATTGATGCTTTTGAACCGTGGTATTGGAGAAGACTCTTGAGAGTACCTTGGACTGCAAGGAGATCCAACCAGTCCATCCTAAAGGAAATCAGTCCTGACTGTTCATTGGAAAGACTGATGCTGAAGCTGAAACTCTGATACTTTGGCCACCTGATGTGAAGAACTGACTTCTTGGAAAAGACCCTGATGGTGGGAAAGATTGAAGCCAGGAGAAGAAGGGGATGACAGAGGATGAGATGGTTGGATGGCATCACTGACTCAGTGGGCATGAGTTTAAATAAGCTCCGGGTGTTAGTGATGGACAGGGGAGCCCTAACCATAACCCTAACCCTAACCCTAACCCCAACCCTGGCACGCTGCAGTCCATGGGGTTGCAGAGTCAGACACGACTGAGCAACTGAACGGACTGAATGTCTTCAAAATTCACTCATGTTGCAGCACGTGTCTATATTTGATTCTTTACCATTTGAGCCACAGGGAAGCACCTCCTTCCTTTTTAAGGCTGACCAATAATCCATTGTAGGTATACATCACGTGTTTATCCATTCATCTACACGTGTTACAAACATAGGTATACAAACATCTGTTCAGATTCTTGTTTTCAGTTCTTTAAGGTCCATGCCCAGAAGTAGAATTACAGAATCTGGTAATTCTATGTTTAACTTTTTGAGGAATTGCCATATCATTTTCCCCAAGTGAGTACATCATTTCACATGCCCACCAACAATGTACAAAGGTTTTAATTTCTCCACATTCTTATCAATATTTGTTAGTTTCTGTTTCTTTGATAGAATCCATGCTAATGGATTTACGGTGGTATCTTATTGTAGTTTTTTCATTTTCCTAATGATTAATGATATTGGGTGCCTTTTCATGTGCTCATTGATCATTTGCATATCTTTGGAGAATGTCTAAGTTCTTTGTCCAGTTTTTAATTGGGTTGTTTTTCTGTTGTTGAGTTGTAAGAGTTCTTTATATATTCTGAAAAGAATATTCTCTCATTTCACGGGCTGACTTTTCATTCTCTTTATAGAATGAATTCTATGAATAGAATTCTCTTCGTGTCTTTTGATGCACAAAAGTTTTAAATTTTGATAGAGTTCAACTTACCTATTTTTTTTCATTTCTTGTGCTTTTGATGTCCTATCCAGCAAATAATTGCTAAATTTATTGTCATAACCCCCCCCCCCCATGTATTCTTCTAAGCATTTTATAATTTCAACTGTTACATTTAGGTCTTTGGCCCATTTGAGTTAATTTTTATGCATGGTGTAAATAATGGTTCAACTTTTCCCATCATATAGCTGTCCAGTTTTCTGCATACCATTTGTTGCAAAGACTTTCCTTTACCCCCTAACATGGTCTCTGCACCCTTGTTGAATCATTTGATTGTATGTGCAAGAGTTTATTTCTGGGCTCTAGATTCACCAATCTATATGTCTGTCTGATGCCAGCACCACATTGCATTACCATGGATTTGTAGTAAGTTTGAGAATAGAAAGTGTGAGACTTCCAACTTCATTCTTATTGTTCAAGATTGTTTTGGCTTTTTGGGATCTCTTGAACTTTAAGATGGACTTTATCTGCAAAAATGTTGTTGGAATTTTGATAAGAATTGCATTGAATCTGTAGTTTACTTTGAATATTATTGACATCTTATCAATATTAGGTCTTCCAATCCATAAACAAGTAAAGTCTTTCCCTTTGTGTCTCCTTTAATTTCCTTCAGCAATGTTTTGCAGTTTTCAGTATACCAATCTTTGGCCTTCTTGTTAAGTTTATTCCTAACTATTATATTCTTTTTGATGATAAAATTGTTTTATTAGTTTCATTTTCAGATTGTTCCTTGTTAAGGTATAAAAGTCCACTTGACTTTCATGTGTTGATTTTGTACCCTGCAAATTTGTTGAATTTATTTATCGATTCTAACAGTTTGTGTGTGTGTGTGTGTGTGTGTGTGTGTGTGTATATAAACCCTTTAGCATTTTCTATACATAAAATCATGATATCGGTGAACAGAGATAGTTTTATTTCTTCTTTTCTAGTTTGGGTGTGTTTTATTTCATTTTCTTGCCTAATTGCTCTGGCTGGGACTTCCAATAAGAATTTTCTGAGATAATGGATTTGTTTTGTGCTTTCTAACATGGTAGCCAGTATTCACATGTGGCTATTGAGTACTTGGAATGGGTAGGATGATGTTGTCATTTTTTGTCATTTCTTGAATGATTATTCATTTTGGTATGAATCCTGATAGTGGGGGAAGTTACCAAGTCCATCTAAGGCAAGAGCAGAAATTTTAAATTTCATTTAATTTTTATTAATATAAATTTAAAACTAAACAGTTACAAAGGCTATAATAAAAGATGAACAAATGTTGGCAAAAATATGAAGAAATTGAAGTGATCATATATTGCTGGTAGGAATGCAAAATGGTGCAGCCACTTTGGATTACAGTTTGATAGTTCCTCCAAAAGTTAAACTAAGAGGTACCCTATGATCCAGCAATTCCACTCTCAGGTTCACACAAAATCTTGTACGTGAATGGAAGTTCACAGTAGCATTATTCTTAGCCCACAAGAATGGAAGTAACCCAAGTGACTATCAGCTGATACGTGTGGCGTATTGAAATGTGGTATATTCATAAATGGAAACTGTCAGACATAAAAAGAATTGAAGTGTTTGTAGCTGCTGCAGTATGGATGAATCTTGAAAACATTAAGTGAAAGAAGCCGGACATAAAAGACCACACATTACATGATGATTCTATTTGTATGAAATGTCAAGAGTAAGCAAACCCATAGAGACGGAAAGTAAATTAGCAGTTGCCGGAGGTTGAGGGAGGAGGGAATGTGTATAGGGTTTCTTTATGGGATGATGAAAATGTTTTGGAAATAAATAGTGGTTACGGTTGCACAGCCTTGTGACTATATGAAAGCCCGCTGACTTACACATTTTAAAAGGGTGAACTTTATGGTGTGTGAATTATATTTCAATTTAGAAAGTAGGCACATATGGCTGGGTGGCTACTGTATTGGATAGCACAGGTCTGGACCAATCTCGGGAGTTCCTTCCTCTTGCCACTGAGAAGAATCTGTTCAGTTCAGTGAAAACAACCAGAGGAGGGTTTTGAAGTTCCTCTTGACAGTCTTCCTCACTCTTAAGGAGCAGACACATGGAGTGGTGGCCCTTTTTCTTTTACCCTACATTGTTTTCTTTATTTCCTCGATTTTTTTCCTTTATAATATACTCTGTACTGAAACTGCTGACACCGTCTTGAGTCCATGAGGAGGGCAGGGCACTAAGCCCACACACAAGGAGGATGGTGGAGTGGAAAGATGGAAAACACGTGGGTTTTGATGGCTCTGTTGAGTCTTGGATCATCATCTTCCTCTACTAGACATACAACTTGATGAGACTATCAATTGGCTTATCGTTAGAGCCATTTTGAGTCAATTTATTGCTGTTGAAAGCATTTAAACTGATAGTTATGTTCGCTCAGCCCTTGCTCTTTATCACCATCCTCCTCCTTCTTATCATCATTAACACATTTTTTTTCCCCTAAAATGTCTCCAAATGCTCCTTTGTGTTGGGCGGATATTTGAGCACAGGTACTGGGATTTTCAAGACTGTGCCACTGGGTGAGGAGGAGTTTTCCTTAATGGGCTTCTCTCTCCTCCTTAAGTAACTGTCAGAGAGAATAGACAAGATATTAACAAATAGTATTTTCACCATGCTTTATAGCTCTCAAAGGTCATGCACATCCTTTATCTCAGTTGATTTTCATTACAACCTAGGAAGATGGCCTGGGCTGAGATCTTTCTTTGTCCCATTTCATGCACCAGACAGGTGAGGTTCCAACGGAAGTGACTTGTCCCAGGTCACCTAGGAGGCCATGGAGAGACAGACGTTCAAAACCAGGTCTTCAGACGTCTTCTGTTTTAGTATTCCTGACCACAGTGTCCTCTTTGGAGCAGACACTGGGTGGTAGTGACAGATTTTCATTTATTTTTCTACTTGATTCCATAGGGTGGAACACCGTGGACTCTGTAGTCATGATTTAGATGTGCTTGCTTTTGTGCATTCCTTCTTGCCCTGTAAAAATTCTATGACCGGCAGGGCTTGCCTCATTAAGGCTCAGACAGAAAGAGCACACTGGAATGTTCACATGCTAGAAGGCACGCTGAGGGACCTGGGGGTTCATCTGGGGTTGGAGGAATTTTGCTTTCTGGTTTCTAAACCCAAGACAATGTGGGGGGCTGGGACATCACTGAGTGGATCCCAGCACCACCATGAATGTTTGCAGCATTTTAAAGGGCAGAGCACTGGGTGTGATCAGGCTGGAGCAAGGGCGCTCAGTAGCCCAGACCAGCAACAGCTGTGAGCAGCAGCCCCAAACGAGTGATCATTTCAGTCTGGATCCCGGAGTAACTCTGGCTCTCAAATAAAACTGGGAAAGAAACCCATTGCCTGCTCAGATCCTGTGCTTTCCTACATCAACTGTCTTTCAGCTCTATCCATACTCCTAAAGCCCCCATGAACCAATGATGGCTTTCGTTATTGTTCAGTTGGTCGTGTCCGACTCTGTGACCCCACGAACTGCAGAATGCCAGGCTTCCAATTGTCCTTCACTATCTCCCAGAATTTGCTCAAACTCATGTCCATTGACTTGACGATTTCATCCAACCGTCTCATCCCCTGTCACCTCCTTCTCCTCCTGCCCTCAGTCTTTCCCAGCAAGATGGCTTTTCTGTCCTTCTTACTGAGAAAAAGCAAAACCCCAGATGCCATCCTTCTTCCCAACTCATCTTTCCTCTGAGAATGTGGTACGAAGTGTCTGGAGGACAACTTTGATGTTATCACCACCATCAACACTATTGCCATTAATACCATCTCCAGAGCAGCAGCAGCAGCAAGTAGAATATCAAGAACCTCTATGCTAGGACTTGCCTATACACTCAGTGAGCTGCTAGGTGCTTTGCACACTCTAACTCACTTGACTTCTCACAACAGCCCCGTGAAATAGGCTCTGCTGTGGTCCTCAATTGACAGAAAAGGAAGCTGAGGACAGAACATTAAGTGGCTTGTGTGGAGTCACACAGGACTCCTGCCTAGAGTCCTTGCAAAAGCCAAGAATGTGAGCCCAGTCCCCTTTGAGGCTGAGCCTGAGTTTTACGCTGCCTCTTCAGATGGAAGCAGAAACAGTCACCAACGGGCCCATTAGACAGTCAGTCAGTAGAATCGAAACCCAGGCCCTGTGTCACTACATCCTACATCCCCGATGCCCACGATCAGGAATGAGGGTGTAAAGGAAAAACAAGCTGTACACAGGCCAGCACTGAAAACAGAGACTGGTCAATGCCAACCTGAAAGCACTGTTTTGATGATCAAATGAAATATAACAGAATCCAAGGAAACTTGTCTAAAGTGAATGCTGGGTACTCGTTAATCAAGACCAGGGCTCTCCTTGCCCAGAGGGAGCAGTTGGGTTCAAACCTCCTTTCTCGTGGAATGTGTGGCTTCCTCCTCCCAGATGGAGGCACTGCGCACAAACCCAACTTTCCATGGATCTTTCTCACCATGGAGAAGGAATGGAAATTCACTCCACTATTCTCGCCTGGAGAATCTCATGGACAGGAGAGCCTGCTGGGCTACATAGGGTTGCAAAGAGTCAGACACGACCGAAGCAACTTAGCATGCATTCCCACCATGGGCCACCCACTCCAGTATTCTTGCTTGGAGAACCCCAGGGACAAAGAAGCCTGGCGGGCTACAGTCCATGGGGGTCGCACAGAGTCAGACATGCCTGAGCGACTATTTGGTTGGTGGGTTTCCCACCGTGATTCCCAATGCCGGTCTTCATTCCCCCCTGTCAAGGTTGCTCTAACCCTTACCCTAAGAGAAGGGAGAGTGACAGGGGGAGTCTTTCTCCAAATAAATGCCCACAGAGAGGGTCTAGCCGTGGCCTTGGCACGCACCAGCCTGAGGATGACAAGAGGCCCACGGAACTTTGCCTTCTCTTACTGACCCTGGTTTCAAAATCCCCAATAAAGCCATTCTATGTGACGCTGTGGAATTCCCTGCTGGCACCTGACAGATGGTGACCACAAAGGAACTCACCTCACTGACAAGGATGTGACTAAGTGCCCAGCACAGAGAGAGCCCTTATGGTCAACGTGTGCCAGCTGTCAAGGTGTCACCATGGTTGTCATTGTCATCTCCACCATGAACGTGGCCATCACTTCCCCTCTCAGCCAAGCACCTGTCAATTCCTCCCTGCTTGCCTGGGGGGTGGAAATCCCTGCAGACTGGAAATGGGCAGGGGCCCTTTAAGAAAATGGCCCTCATGCTTCAGGGCTGCCTCAAAGAAATGTCAGAGGCTGAGTCTGCTCCCGAATGTAATGTGTCCTGTCAATCAGCCCTCAGACCGCAGACCTGCAAGGCCCATTGACGGAGACCCAGGAAGATTTATTTTGTCTCATTTAATTGCCCTTTTTGGTTTGTAAACATAAAGGTTGCAGCTTATGGTCTGACAGCTAGAGTAGCCTTTTTCTTCTCATAAAGAAAGATGACATTTGGGTTCTTAGAAATGTTTCCCTTAGTTCTAACGGTCTGCAACCCCCATTGCCTTGTGCAATGACTCTGAGGTTTCTCCAGAAAGACCCCAGGATTGCAGGAAGAAGGACCCCTTCCAGTGCCCAAAAGGGGGCTCTTGTCTAACACTCAGAAATGAATTGTCCAAGGAGATACACGTGCTGACAAGCAAGAGACTTTATTAGGAAGGGGTGCCCGGGTGGAGAGCAGGAGGGAAAGGGAACCCAGGAGAACTGCTAAGTCAAGTGGTTTGCAGTCTTGGGTTTTATGGTGATGGGGTAAGCTTCTAGGTCGTCTCTGGCCAACCATTCTGTCTTTGGATCCTTCCTGGTGGTGCACGCATTGCTTGGCCAAGATGGATTCCAGCGAGAAGGGTTATGGGAGGTGGTACGACACATGGCTTCTCCTTTCGACCTTTCCTGAACTGTTCTGGTTGGTGGAAGAGTTAGTTGGTGGCTCGTTAGTTCCGTGTTCCTTAGGAGGCCCTCCTCTCATAAAATAACGCACACAAATGGTTACTATGGTGTCTGGCCAGCGTGGAAGGTTTCAGTCAACGTGTTTCCCTCAAGACCAGCACTGATATCAGATGGCTCCCCCATGCCCATTATCCCAGGGGAGTGGTTGTTTGTCTCTGGCCTCAGTTTTTCCTCTGTGAATTGGGGCTAGTAATAAGTGTTGGGAAAATCCTCTGGGGCAAGGCAGTGGAGTGGCTGAGAGCCAGTGCTAGGACCTAGAGTTCTTGGGTTCGAATCCCAGCTCTGCCTTTGCTAGCTTTGTGACTAACTTTTCGGAGTCTCAGTTTCCCGCTCTGTCAAAAGAGGATGCTTAAGGTAATGAGGTGGATCGATGAGTTACTGTGAATGAGTGCTTAGAAGAGGGCATGGTGCCTAGTCAGAGATGCACAGTGGGAGTTATTTAAATTAGCAAATGCTACACGCTTTGGGGCTTCCCCGGGTGGTGCTAGTCATAAAGAGCTTGCCTGCCAAAGCAGGAGATATAAGAGATGAGGGTTCAGTCTAGCCCGGGAAGATCTTCTGGAGGAGGGCATGGCAACCCACTCCAGTATTCTTGCCTGGAGAATTCCATGGACAGAGGAGCCTGGCAGGCTATAGTCTATAGGATTGCAAAGAGTCAGACATGACTGAAGCTACTTAGTACGGGCTTTGCTCAGGCCCAGCACACAGTAGGGGGCTTTCATTATCTTCTTCCAGACCAAAGTTTACAAGGAGACTCCCTGGGAGTACTTTATTTGTTAGCATTTAGCAGTTTGCCTGGTAGCTCAGCTGGTGAAGAATCTGCTTGCAATATAGGAGACCAGGGTTCGATTCCTGGGTTGGGAAGATTCCCCTGGAGAAGGGAAAGGCTGCCCACTCCAGTATTCTGGCCTGGAGAATTCCGTGGACTATAAGTCCATGGGGTTGCTAAGAGTTGCACATGACTGAGCGACTTTCACTTTCCGCAGTTTGGGAATTTCATATAAAATGCAGATTTCTAACTTTTCTTGAGAGGTTGGAGGATTGCTGACATAACCGGACCATGTTTCTGCAGAGCAGCAATTGCTGGGCTGAGGAGGGGCCCCTGCCATGACCAGTCTCTGTGGCTATGTGGATCTCCCATCTTGCAGCCACCGACCTCAGGAGAGGCTCTTAGTCTCAGAGGCTGTGGCCACAGAAGTGCTGTGTTTACCTAAGATGCTTATCCATGAAATCCATTGTTTTGACACACAGTGAGTTTTTTCAGCCTTGACTGTGAGAGGGCCAGGCCAAGACGGTGGTTTTCTGACCAACCCCACCCTCTCTGGGCCACTCAGGGCCTGCTGATTTCCCTGAAGGACTCAATGCCAGTTTTCAGAGAGAAATGTGATAGACAATTCTCATGTTGCTGCTTTTTTAATGTACTCAAATGTTAGCTGTTGTTACTTCATTTTAATCACTAGGTGATCTAAGTCCTTGGAATATCTACATCCACATGTGACTTAATTATATGCTTTTCCCATCGAAGGCAAGGAAAAGTATAAGCCAGAAATATGTATATGTGTATACACATATTTTCCACCTCAGTGGTTCATTTTTGAACCCTGAAAAGTTGCTAATAAATTAGGATGAGCTGTACTACTTGTCTTGGTGAAAACTTCTGCCTGACCCTAGAATAATCTGAAAACAAATGTCTAAAAATGAGAACCTATAGAAAGCATTTCTAAGGCAGAACTCTTCCCTGAAAAATAAAGAGATTTCTTGAGCAAAAAGGTCTAAAAAGCCAGGCAGGTGTTGGATCAGTCACATGAGTAAGTAAAGAGAGGTAGGTAATAGGGAATGGTGAGGAGCGTGGCAAACTGCAGCACATGTGTTCCCTCTAGAAAAGGCACCTGGAACTGCTCCAGCCAGTAGTTATCAAGCAGGAATGAGGGCTCAGGTTTGAAAGAAAGATTAAAACTCTTGGGACTTCCCTGGAGGTCCAGTGGCTACAACTCCACCTTACCAAAGTGGGGGCCCCAGGTTAGATTCCTGGTCTGGGAATCTAGATCCCACGTGCTGCAACTCAAGATGCCGCACGCATGCAACAACGAGGGTCAAAGGCCCCGCATGGTGCAGTTTAGACCTGGCACAGCCAAATAAATAAATATTTTAAAAAGCTCTTGAGCTTTATAAATAATCTTCCAATTTTTAAATACCAGTGATTAACAAAACGTTTATAAAAGCACTTTATGAGCCAAGCCAAACACAGGTATGGAATAAATTTGGGCTCAGATCAGCAATCTCTCTAGTGCAGAATATTAGTAATGTGCCTGGAATGCGGAGTCAGAAGGCCCAGGGCTTCTTCCTGATTCTGCTGCTCACTAGCTGTTTGCCCTGATTGCCAGCATCATCTCAACCCTCTGAACTCTGGGTTCTTTATCAGTGAAATAGAGACATGACTATTCGCTTAAAAGAATGACTGTTGAAGATCAAATGAGAAACTTCTTGTGCAGAGCTCGGTGTACTGCCAGCAAGGAAATAGCCAAATCTCAGAAAACGAATGCTGGCTGTTGGAGACTCTATGTGAGAGGCACGTGCTTTTTAGTGGTGACTGTCAAACAGGCTTCGGCCACAGTCCTGGATGTTGGCCCATCAAAACATGGACATTGTTTTGAGAAATGGGATACTTTCTGCCTTGTTTACAGATGTAAACAAGGATGCCACGGTCACCACCATGGATGGTGAGTGGGTCAGCTCTGAAGGAACTCAGGAAGGAAAGAACACCTGCCATCTAGCAGCCGTCAGACTGCAACTACTCCCTGCGGCGAACCTTGAGGACACTCAGGGTGTGAAAAAAGGGTACTGGCCCCAGACAGCTGAGGTGCATGTCAGAGGAATGATTTCAGTGAGCCCAGACTCTTGCATCTTTCCATACATAGAAAAGCACCAAATTCCTTAACTTGGGTTATCTGGTTTTCTTTAATTAACAGTAATTTTTTGATGTTCAGACTACCTACCCTTTGTTGCAAAACTTCTCTATAACTTGTGGTTCTACCCTCCCCTCCTCCTCGGCATTCTTTCAGGGTTACTTGGAGATGCTGTCTCCCAGGCTTAAAGTCCCCCAAATTCCCACCACATAAACTCTCAGCTTTTAGGCTGTGAATATTTTTTAAGTTGACAATTTGATTACGGTCATTTCTGGGTCCTTTTCTGGTACCACCTTCCCTCTTCTGTCTTAAAGTTGGTTTTTCCTGAGCTGAGTATGCTGATTTGACCTTTGACCCTTTCCCCACCACCCGCTCAGCATAGAAATGCAAGTATTGCTGTTTGCTGTGTACTCAGCTTGGCTGCAAATTTATCCAGGGAAACCAAATGGGGGGCAGTGTGGCATCACAGACCACATCAATGAGGCCCTGGGCAGGGGCTGTTGGTTATCAAGTCCTTTCTTGGCAGGAAATGAACAGTCATCAGAAGGTGTTTTATACACTGCTCCGAATCCTTGTGAACTAGCCTGCCATTATCATGAAAAATATTAAATAAACAGTTGTGATATTTAACACTCTCTACAGAGGCCTGTTGCCACAAGCGTAACCAATGCCGACTGTGTTAATGAGCAGGGGAACCAGGGAGCAGAATGGGATGGGGTTGGCTGTGGTATAACCCAGTCTCTGGTCCCTGACAAACAAAACGTGCCAGGATGAAGATGGGTGTGCCACGTGTGGAGACACACACATATGGGCATGTCTCCACTAGGCACAGACAGACACAAACATGAGTATGTATATGAACATACTCCCACGCAAACACACACATACGAGTACACACACATCCAATGGGGCCATCAGTTCAGTTCAGTTCAGTCACTCAGTCGTGTCTGACTCTTTGCGACCCCATGAATTGCAGCACGCCAGGCCTCCCTGTCCATCACTAGCTCCCGGAGTTCACTAAAACTCATGTCCATCGAATTGGTGATGCCATCCAGCCATCTCATCCTCTGTCGTCCCCTTCTCCTCCTGTGCCCAAACCCTCCCAGCATCAGGGCTTTTTCCAGTGAGTCAACTCTTTGCATGAGGTGGCCAAAGTATTGGAGTTTCAGCTTTAGCATCAGTCCTTTCAATGAACACCCAGGACTGATCTCCTTTAGAATGGACTGGTTGGATCTCCTTGCAGTCCAAGGGACTCTCAAGAGTCTTCTCCAACACCACAGTTCAAAAGCATCAATTCTTCAGCACTCAGTTTTCTTCATAGTCCAACTCTCACATCCATATATGACCACTGGGAAAACCACAGCCTTGACTAGATGGACCTTTGTTGGCAAAGCACTGAGCCATACACCCAGGCAAATGTGCACACATGAAAATTCACACATGTGTGCATTCACACACCTTAAACCCACCCTTGGATTCACATCCAGACCCAAGGAGACAGTTTCGTGCTTACATAAATGCATCCACGCATGAACACACACCTGTCTCCCAATGCTGAGGATTATGGTTTGGTCTCATCTGATAGCAGAACCCATTTTCTGTCCATCTGGGTAGAAAACTGGAGACATGATGACCTTGCTTAGTGATCACCAACCTTGGTGAGTTCCACGTGATGGATTTTTAAGGATGCAAGATTTAGTGCCATCAGAACAATGCCGACATGGAACTAGGGGTATAGCTATTTAGGCTGAAAGAATATGAGCCACTAGAGGAGTTTTCCAAAGTCATTTATGTGACTGGAGACTAGAACAGACTCTAATGATCCTGTGTCCCTGGGCTCCTACCCAGCAGCAAGTAGGACTTGCTACTCCTACCCAGTAGCAAGTTTTGAGCAAAGCTCAAAAACTTTTCATGGCTCCGTCTTGCCTTAAGATCCAGTCTAGAGTCGTGAACTTTATATTGACCTTCCTTTCCTCTCGGTTTGAACCCATCTTAGCTATTCTTCACTAGATGTGTGATTTTCTAGCTATTCTGTGCAATTTTCTCCTTCCTTAAAACAACTCATTCTTTCATTCCCCCATGTCTTTGACATACTCTGACATCTGCCTGGCAAGCTCTTTTTCTTCTTTCTGATTTTTCAAAGCCCAGCAGAAACGTCACTTCTGGAAAGACTTCCACTTGACTTACTGGGCAAAATCCATTCATTTATAACCAGCTGATTCTGTGTTAGGCAGTGTGGGAGGGGTTTAAAGATGGATATGATATAGTTCAGGTCCACGTGACACTGTAACCATTGTATTGAAGTATTTGTTTGTCTTCTTCCCCAAACAATGAGCTTTCCAAAATTTAGAGCTGTGCCTTTTGTAACCATACCACATGCCTCTTACACAGTGCTTGGCTAAGGTAGCTGGTTGATTGGTTCTCCTCAAGTGAAGGAGGAATCGATTATCATAAAACACAAATGAGAGTAACCTGCAATGGATTGTAAGTAGATGCTTTGATGTTAAGTCCTGTAAGGAGGGAAGGTGGAGATGAACTCATGGACACGATCTTGCAGATGATTTTAAGGGCTGTGCTGTGATTGCTCTGACTCCTCAGGTGGCACAGTGCTAAAGAATACGCCTTCAATGCAGGAGACATAAGAGGTGCGGGTTCTATCCCTGGGTCGGGAAGATTCTCTGGAGGGGGAAATGGCAACTCACTCCAGTATTTTTGCTTGGAGAATCCCACGGACAGAGGAGCCTGGTGGGCTGCAGACCATGGGGTCACAAAGAGTCGGGCATGATTTAGTGACTGAGCCCACACGTGACTGCTCTGGCTTGGCGAGCTAAGAATGAGAAGTCTGCAGAATGTGTATCTTCCTGTGACCATCAGGCTTCAAGAGGCCACCAACATGATGGGGGCCAGTCTGAGGTGGGCGGTGGGAGCAGGGATGGAGGTCAGTGCATGAAATCTGACAGTGGTCAGAACAAGGGGGCCTGATGGGTGGGGTTGGATAGAGAAGGAGGGGAGGATGGATTTGGTCACTGCTTGGATCACTGAATATGCAGAGGTATCATTCCTGAGATGGGGAGACAGGAGGACCAGGTTTGGGAGATAGAGGTTGCTTCTGGGAGGAGGATTCATGCTACATGTTTCATTAGGAAGTGATCTCAGGAAAAACTGGTAGAGAAGTAGGTACCTAGGGAAGCGAAGGAGACCAAGCAGTGGTATGACAAGTACCAAAGACCAGGGCAATGGTGACTCAGACCCACAGGGGAGCCATGGAGACGGTGTAGTTCACACTTCAGAGAGGTACCTATCGTGGGCGGGGGACCTGGGGTATTTATACTCCCACACCTGTCAATCATTGGTTAAAGACTGTCCCCAGTGAGGACATCCATCCCTGGGCACTTCTGGCCCTGTGCACATAAGGCAGGAGCTAGATGGGATTCTGTTTAGATATTTACAGCCAGCCTCCTGTTTGCACTTTGAAATAGGAATATCCACAGAAACAGGGTAAATAGCCAGGCTTGGTCTCTTGCAGACCCTTTAAGACAGCAGTCATGGCAGAAACAGAGAGGGGTTACACTTTGTTTGTATAAAAGATCAAGAGGCCATGCATTTCTCATGCTTGGGGCAAGGGAGACCCTCAATATGCACAGAAAGTCTCCTGGGGGGTCAAGGGAGGGGGCACCACCCCATGATATGTGATGCCACGGCTGCCCCGTAGGGCTCTGGGCTGGAGTCCATCTCAGAAAAGGTTTCTGGCTGTGCACACATGCTGTGGAGGGTCCCAGGACAGGGCAGGTGTGGAGAAAGAAACCAGGTAATTGGCCAAAGGAAAGACCTGGAAGAACTGCCTACATGAGCGATTTAACTGCCACTTCACAGCGCTCCTCTTCATTAGGGAGAACGCCCACACACTTTGCTTCTGTCTTAAATAGTTTTTCTATGTGCTCTCCCACTTGTTTTAATGCTGTGTCTCTAACAATAAACCTTGTACCTGTTTTTACATTTTTTGCCTCCTTGAGAAGTGCATTTTTCAGTGGGGTGAAGAGAGGGAAATGTTGCTTCTGGCCACTATCCCTTTCTGGTCTGGTGGTTAGGATTCCTGGTTTTCATCCAGGCTACCCCAGGTTTAATTCCTGGGCAGAGGAACTAAGATCTCACTTCATAGCACCGCTCTCTGCTGTCTTTCTGAGATCACAGATACAGGAAAAGTCTCTTCCACAGCCTGTGTGAGGCCTGTCAACAAAGCAATGCAGGTCCTGGCTGTTGGGAGATGAAGCCACAGGAGGATGGCATGACCAGAACAAACAATAAAGGGATCCAGGGAGTGTGAGAAGAGCACTGATGGGGTGAGTTGGAGAATTTAGTTTAGACTATAAGTGCTAGGAAGGAAATTAAGGCAGAGATTGAGGGGTTGGGCTGGAGTTGGCTACCTTGTCTTTGAGGAGGTGACATTTGAATTGAGGCTTTCATGAAGGGAGGAAACCAGCCCTGCCAGCACCTGGGGAAGGAACATTTCAGGCACAGAGACCTGAGATGCTTGGAGTGATTGCAGGACAGCAGGAAGACTTGATCAGCAAGAAGGGTAAGAGTGAGGCTGGCTGGGGTGGGCAGAGATCAGGACATGGAGTGAGTACCTTGGCCATGGAGTTTTCTTAGTGTGATGGGTAGTTACTGATGGTTCTGAGTAAAAGAGGTCATAGGATTATTGCAGGAAGAGGGACCCCTTCTAGGGCCCGAGAGTGGACTCTTGCCTAACACTCGGCAATTGCCTGAGAAGATACATGTGCTGACAAAAACAAGAGAATGTACTGGGAAAGGCTGCCTGGGTAGAGAGCAGCAGGGTCGGGGAGCCCAGGAGGCCTGACCTACCACGTGGCTCGCAGTCTCAGGTTTTATGGCGATGGGCATAGTTTCTGGGTTGCCTCTGGTCAATCATTCTGACGCAGGATCCTTCCTGGTGGTGCACATGTTGCTCAGCCAAGATGGATTCCAGCAAGGAGGATTCTGGGAGGACATGTGGCATTTCCTTTTGACCATTTCCTGCACTTTTCTGGTTCGTGGTGGCTTGTTAGTTCCGTGTTCCTTACCAGGATCTCCTGTTGTAAAATAATTCACACAAATGGTAACTGTGGTGCCTGGCCAGGGTGGGCAGTTTCAGTCAGTGTTTCCCCTAACAGGGTTAATAATCTTACTCTTCAGAAGATTGCTCTGGCTGCTGGCTGGAGAACTCAGGACTGAAAGTGGGAACAAGGATTCTGATGAGGAGTTATCAGAGGTGATGGGAAGCAAACAGATTTGGCGTAGAGTTTACATGTGGGCCCAACAGGACTTGCTGTTGTGTTGCACGTGGGCTTCCCAGGTGTTGCTAGCGGTAAAGAACCCGCCTGACATTGCTGGGAGACATAGAGATGTGGGTTTGATCCCTGGATTAGGAAGATGTCCTGGAGGAAATGGCAACCCACTCCCATATTCTTGCCTGGAGAATTCCATGGACAGAGGAGCCAGGTGGGCGGGCTACAGTCCAAAAGGTCACAAACAGTCAGACATGACTGAAGTGACTTAGCATGCTTGCATGCCTGTGGGGTGTAGAAGAAAGATAGGGGTTAAGGATGAGTCTTGGCTTTCTCGCCTGAACAACCAAGGGAAGGGCTGTTTACTGAGATGGAACAATCTGTGGGAGGAGAAAGGGTTTGGGTTCCCCTGTGGTTAGGAGAAGGCTATGGCACCTCACTCCAGTACTGTTGCCTGGAAAATCCCATGGACGTATGAGCCTGGTGGGCTGCCGTCCATGGGGTTGCAAAGAGTCGGACACAAATGAGCGACTTCACTTTCACTTTTCACTTTCTTGCATTGGAGAAGGAAATGGCAACCCACTCTAGTATTCTTGCCTGGAGAATCCCAGGGACGGGGGAGCCTGGTGGGCTGCCGTCTTCTGGGGTCGCACAGAGTCGGACATGACTGAAGCGACTTAGCAGCAGCAGCAGTGGTTATATTAAGTGTGAAGCATCCAGGCGGAGATAAGCAGGCTATTGTTTGTAAAAGTCTGGATCTCACAGTGGAAGTTGCTTGTCGACATAACGTTTCAAGGCAGAGGACTTGGTGAGATCATCTTGGGAGTGAGGAACAGCTAGCAGAGCATTCTGAAAAGCAAACCCTGGGCTTTCTACTATGTTTCATTAGGAAGCAGACAGCAAGGCCAGCAAAGGAGACCACGATGGGGAGGCTTTGAGAGGCAGGAGGAAAAGCAGAAGACTGATGTCCTGGGTGCATATGAGAAAAATATTTTAAGAAGGAAGGAGTGTCCAGTGGAGTCAAGTCTTGCTCAGCTATGGAATCAGAAGATGTGGCAAGATGCGCAGGTGAGAGAAACTTGAAATGACTCCACAAGAAGTAGAAGAGAACGAACCTGGAAATAGAGACAAGGACTACAGACATCACTTTCACGGAGTTTTCCTAATGGAAACCGAGAACTGCAGTCTAAGTAGTTTCTATTCATACAAGAGCTATTTCAACCTGTTTTATACTGATGGAAATGATCCAGCGTGGACGGTCTGGATCTCAGGGGATGGTTCTGAGCCGGAGGAGAGAGAAATTTGAGAAGTATCAGTAAGATGCTTTTTGCTCTAAGTAACAGAAAAAATGATCCCAGTTGACACAAGCAATAAAGAGATTTCTTATTACTAGAAATAGTAATTCCAGAGATAGGGTGGGCTCTAGGGTTGGTTGATCCAGCGGCTCAATGATGTCATCAAAGACCTAAATTCTTACTGTCTCTCTTCTCTGCTCTTCACGGTTTAGGCTTCATCTCAGGGCTGACAATGGCTATACAAGCGACATACTTCTCTATTCATATCCAGCAGAAGAGAAAAAACCTCTACCTCAAGCATCATTACAGCCATTCCTTTGCATCTGATTGGCCAGCTTTAGGTCATGTGTCCATAGTCACCATGGGAACGTGTGAATTGGTAGGCCGAAAATGAATTAGACTTCACTCCTGGAGCTAGGAATGGACTTTACAACAGTCCCACAGATTCACTTGGAAAATGTGAGCTTTTGAACAAAATCTGTTAGGTAGTGGGGAGTGAGGATGCCTTGTGTGGACACTGGAGAAGCAAATATCAGTGCCATATACAGGTATTATCAGGGTATCAAGAACAATCAGTGCTCTTGAAGAGTAGGTGAGATCTCAGGAAAATTTGTAGGCTGAGAAGGAAAGTAGATACAGTTAGATGAAACATTCTCATACAGTCCTGTTTTATAGGTCTTTGACATGGGGGTACTGATAACTTCTCACCTGCCTTATGAGGCACAAATGGATGAATACAGGCAAGTTCCATCTCATAGCCTCATGTGTCCACTGTAAGGGGTGGAGGTGGTACTTGGGTTCAAGGAGGACGAGATGTAGGTCCTTTATACCACAGTATTTCTCTGACGGGGCAGTAAGAACAGAGGTCACTTTCCTGAGTACCAAAGCAGGTTGCTGTGTTAACAGGACCAACTCAGGTGTGGCCGATGCTGTATCATCTGGTTGATTTTGAGAGAAGGTGTCTAGGTGAGCCCACTGCCTCATTGGGGGAGGTTAGCTTTCCTGATGACCTTTCTCTTTTGGACATAGGAGAGGATATGTCCTGGAAATTTATACGACGATGGGAACAGTGGATGCAAGGGAGGCCCCAGTCCGTGTCTCTGAGTGAGAATTATTGTGGATAAGGACTTGTGTTTAGTATTGGATCCTCACTGAAGCATAAGGCTCTGCATCCACACACGGCAAGACTGCATGGGGAAACCTATGTGATTAAAAACCATAGCCACATCAATGTGGGGACCCAACAAGGCAAGGAGTAAGGCCCAGGCGTAGTATGTCATTAGTCCATAAAATTCAAGCTTGGCCTGTAGAAACCTAGAGACCATCCCCATGGATGTGTGTCTTCTGGTCTTAATCAACAGTTCTCTGAACCTAATGTCTGGCAAAAACAATGGGTAGCAGAATTGCTCATTTAAAGCATCAAAAGACCACTCATACCCATTGTAGTTCAGTAGAAAAAGCTTGAGTTTTAAAAATAGATCTGGGTGGGCTCCTTGGTCCACCACTTACTACCTGTGGCTATGCATAAGTGACCTGGCAGTTCTCCATGACTTTTCCCTCAACAATAAAGTGGAAAGTGAAAGTGAAAGTCGCTCAGTGGAGTCCGACTCTGCGACTCAGTCCATGGAATTCTCCAGTCCAGAATACTGGAGTGAGTAGCCTTTCCCTTCTCCAGGGGGTCTTCCCACCCCAGGGACTGAACCCAGGTCTCCCGCATTGCAGACGGATTCTTTATCAGCTGAGCTACAAGGGAAGCCCAAGAATACTAGAGTGGGTAGCCTATCCCTTCTCTAGCGGATCTTCCTGACCCAGGAATCGAACTGGGGTCTCCTGCATTGCACATGGATTCTTTACTAACTGAGCTGTTGGGGAACCCCTCAATAAAGTGGACATCATGTCAAATGTCATCATAGGGATGTTGGGAGGATTAAATGAGATAATGCATAGAGCAAGCACTCAATAAACTAGCTGCTATTATGGCAAGGACAGCTCAGTTCTTGAAGCTTTAAATGCACTCACCAACCTAGCCAACAGCCCTAGGCACAAGAGCATAATAAGAGATGCACTTATTTGCCATCACCGATTATGTGAGCATATATAACGAAGAAGAATATTCAGGTGTCAAATGTGAGTTTAGAATGTGTTTTCAGCCAAGACAGAGGGGCAGGGTGGGACACGAAGCTTGTTGGATGGAACAAGCAGGGTGACTGCTTTGTGGCATTGTTGACAATGCTGACAGAGTCCTGTGCCTCAGTGGATGTTGGGGAGAATGGAAACTAGGCTCTTCCCAACACAAGGACTGAGATTACATCAATGGCCACACCTGGGCCAAACCTTCACACTGGAAGGCTGATGAAAATAAGGCAGAAAAATGGTCAAGGGGCCCTGGCTTCTTTACTCACCTTGTCAGAGGCAATGAATGACTGCATGGTCTCCCCAGTTCTTTCAACTTGATGACTCTTTCAGACGGAATGCTCGTGATCTGATCATGCCAGACCCCTCACTGGCTTGCTGTCAAAGGCAGGAGGGAAGTCCTTAATCTGACATTGTAACTTCCTCGTTACCTAGTAGTATTCTCCTTATCTTTCCAGTGTCTCCTCTTGACATTTAAGTCTTATTCACTCTGCTCTTGCTGTGCTGTTCTCCTCTCATTTAGTCTGTTGAGCCACGCCCCTTCATGCCTCTAGGCCCGTGCACTTGGCATTTCTTCAGCCTGAACTGCTCTTGCCTAAAACTGGCATCCCCTGTTCCCCTAGCCTGATCCCTTTTTCCTAGCTCCTAGTTGTATTTTATCTTGGCTTAAGGACATAGCCTTGGAGAGGTCTTACCTGATTTCCCAGCTGCTGGTATATGTCCCCCCTAGCCCTTTGGAGTTTCTTTTGCACAAATCCAGTTGAAATTAATTACTTATTGGGTGAAGTATTTACTTAGTCTCTCTCTCAGTGGTTTATAAACTCCATAAGATAAACACTGTATTTCTTGGGGAAAAAAAAAGTACACTATGCTAGAGATCTTAAAGAGAAAAAAAAATAGCCAAGAATTGTTGTCTTTCATCTATCCATAGATACCCATTCATCTTTCCACCCAACTACTTATCCATCCATCCATCTTTCCATCCATCCATCCTTCCACCCATCCATCCACCCACTCTATCTAGTAGTCATTTAAGATGACAAACACTCTAAAGATTTACTATGTATCAGGCCCTTGGTAAGCCCCATAGAGGTTCATTTACACATTCATTGATTCTGCCACTCTTTCAGAATTTATAGGAGACGCACTTATTTGCCATCACAGGACAAGTGGGCCAATATCTAAGTCCTATCTGAAGGAGAATATTGAAGTGTCAAAATAAGAGTTTAAAATATGTTTTCAGTCAAGAGGTAGGGGACAGGGGGGGAAACACATTTAAATGGATTGATAGGATAAGCCTGTGAAGATTTAATCGTAGAGACGTTGCTGGCAAAGGGGAGGCAACCTGATCAGCAATAAAGCTGAGTGTGCTGGGCTCCCTGCAGTGGGCAACCAAGCTCACCTCTGCAGCTGGGCCAGGGCAGCAGTATTTAACCTTACTTGTGGCCATGTGATGGCAGCAGGTAAAGTCACGTTAGTTCCAGCTCTTTGACCACATTTATGCCTTTGTTTCTTTAACTTGGACTTAGTTGCTTGGTTGTGTCCAACTCTTTGCAACCCCATGGACTGTAGCCCGCCAGGCTCCTCTGTCTGTGGAATTCTCTAGGCAAGAATACTGAAGTGGGTAGCCATTCTCTTCTCCATTCTCTTCTCTAGGTCGATAGAGATCGAATCCAGGTCTCCAGTATTGTGGGCAGATGTTTTACCATCTTAGTCCCTTACCATCAAGTCCCTAACTTGGACTTAAACCCAACTCATTTTGGCTATAGCCCTGGAATCTTTCCTATATTCCTAAACTCCTCCTGGGGGATCCTGATCCCCCAAAGTGACTCCTAAGTCTCTAGTAGAATCATGAAGCTCTGATCTCCTGAGCTTCAGCATCACCTTGAGGTCTCCCTCAATGATCCCAAAACCTCCTGGATGGAATGTGAATTCACCTCTAGACATTATCTCCACTTGGTCTTTCAGATGGGAAACTTAAGGATGGCTCAACCATTTCAAAAGGTTGGTTCCCAAGCTTCCTTACTTCTCATATGTAATTCCTACCTTGTGGAGCAGTTCAAAGGATTCCATGAAATAACACACGAAACAGACTTATAAGAGTGCCTGGCATGTCACACCTACTGATATTACTCTTGCTATTATTGTTATTATTAGTCTTCCAGGATGCAGTGCTGTAGAGCAGAGAGTGCACACATGCGTGCTAAGTCACTTCAGTTGTGTCTGACAGTTTGCAACCCTAGGGACTAAAGACCAACAGGCCCCTCTGTCCATAGGATTCTCCAAGGAAGAATACTGGAGTGGGTTGCCATGCCCTCCTCCAGGGGATCTTCCTGACCCAGGGGTCAAACCTGTGTGTCCTGCAACTCTTGCAGTGCAAGCAGATTCTTTACTGCTGAGCCATTAGGGAAGCCCCAAAGCAAAGAGAACTTACCCCAGAATCACAAGATCTGATTCTTCCCAGGCTCTGCAACTAACTTACCTGTGATTTGATGTAAGCCCTTTAACACCTCTGGATCTCAGTTTCCCCATCTAAAGTCATCCCAAAGGCCCTCTTTAAATGTAATTTTCCTTGTTTTTGGAATTCCCAGATGGTACAGTGGCTAAGACTCTGAGCTCCCAATGCAGGTGAGCCAGGTTCGATCCCTGGTCAGGGAACTAGACCCCACATGCCCTAGCTAAGACCCAACACAGCCAAATAAATAAATAAAAATAAATATTAAAAAAATTCCCTTGTTTTCTACCAGCTTAATTCCCAAAATACTGGGATGATGTATCAGTTCACTAATATTCTTATGAAAGTCAAAGTGAAGTCGATCAGTTGTGTCTCTTTGCGACCCCATGGACTGTAGCTTACTAGGCTCCTCCGTCCATGGAATTTTCTAGGTAAGAGTACTGGAGTGGATTGCCATTTCCTTCTCCAGGGGATCTTCCTTATCCAGGGAACTAACCTGAGTCTCCCGCATTGCAGGCAGACACTTTACCATCTGAGCCACCAGGGAAGCCAAAGTAATTAAAAAACAACAATCAAATCAACTGAAGCAAAAGGGGATTTGGGGGGTTCACAAAATGACCCATCAGGGTTACCTTGTGGCTCAGCTGGTAAAGAATTTGCCTGCAAAGTGGGAGATCTGGTTTCAATCCCAGATTGAAAGGGTTGGGAAGATCCCCTGGAGAAGAGAAAGGTTACTCATTCCAGTATTCTGGCTTGGAGAATTCCATGGACTCTATAATCCATGGGGTGGCAGAGAGTCGGACACAGCTGAGCAACTTTCACCTTCAGGGTTACCTCTTGGTCCTCTACTCAATTTTCCTTTTCTCTGTATTGGCTTCTTTCTTAAGCAGACTCTTTCCAGGTGCTGGCAAGCTTTAGGTTTTCAATCTATCAGCCTAGTAACCACAGTTGGAAGACAGTGTTTTTCTTTTTAAATTTTTTTTGGAAAAAGTTGTTCAGTGTTATTGACAAATAATAGATACACAGCTAGTGCCCTTGTCGCCCCAGTCATCTATTAATAATCCCAGAATTTGCTTTTCCAGGACTCACCTGGGTCATGTGCCTGCCCCTGGAGCTATCACTGTTACCAAGATGCTGGTGGTCCATGTTACATACCAATCCTTGAAGCTGATGTGGCGAGTGGGTGCCATTAGCCTCAGCTGATTGGGAGATGGAAGGGGCGGAGCTCCACAGGCAAACTGAAGTAATGTAGGGGAAAAGGAGATGTGGTTGTAGGGTAGGGAAAGCAACAGATGTCTATAAGAAGGGCATGTGAATGAAGTCTGCTCCGCCCTGGCCCTGGCCCACCTCTCTGAAACCTTCCCTCATCCCATTCCTTGAATATGATTTCTTTTTTTTTTTAAAATACTTATTTGGCTGCACCGGGTCTTAGTGGCAGCATGTGAGATTTAGTTCCGGACCAGAGATCAAACCTGGGCCCCCTGCATTGGGAGCTGGAAGTCTTAGCCACTGGACCACCAGGGAAGTCCACAAATATGATTTTCTTTTTCTCAGTTCCCCTTTCTCTGCCAAAACATCCCTCACCCTTATCTGCTTGCTGAGCAATTTTTCACCCCTAAGAATTCTGGGAAGCTGATTTTATAGGGAGAGTTGGCTGTTCTTTGTGCTTCCATAATGCTGTGCTTTGATCTACTCTGCGGAGCCTCTATGTAACGCGACTCCTTATTTCTGTGCCTGTCTCCTCCACTAGACTGTGAGCCCCAGAGGGCAGTGCCTGTGAGATTTATCTTTGTAGCTCTAGTGCCTGGAGCCGTTGTGGTGCATAGTAGGCACTTAATAAATGTTTCTTGCATTAAAGGGCTTCAATGAAGCTGCAATTTATCTAAGCCTTGCCAGTGTTCCCAGTCACACATCACTTCCCTATGTCCCAGAGGATGCTGGGAAGATCAATGTGGCAATATTACAAAGGACTGGGAGCCCAGGGCAGCCGGTGAATACGAGGTTTTGTCATTAGTAGCGTATTGCTTATGAAGAGACCTTGGCACATGGCATCTGCCGCGGGGGTCGGGGCAGGGAGCGTGGTTTGGACAAGAGAATTGGAAAGTCGTGATGAGAATGTCAAAGTGGAAAAAAGTTCAGTTGGCAAATGCCTAAGACATCGGCTAAAAAGCCCATAATTTACATTGGATTAGCAGGTGAAAGATTATGTGCCCATTGCAACAATTCCTTCTTGGTGTATGAACAACTCATTTATAAAAATATTGATTCCACTTCTTTGCACAAAATTGATTAATTATATTTTGGGAGAGAAAAATCGTTTCCCGGTCTCTGCAGGGGTTGCCTTGTCTCAACTTGCAGTGTCCTGGTCCCTGGACTGCTGAATTGCCTTATTTTTCAAGACTGCAACCTCTCCCAGCCTGGAAATGGGGACCCACAGAGTCTACAAGAAAATGGGAAGAATGTGTCTCAGAGACTTTCTTAGACAGGTTGTGGAAGAGAAATAGTCTAAGCATAGAATATCAGAGTCAAAGCCTTAAGAATAGAAAGCACCTTAGAAAGTATCTGTCTCAGGGATCCTTGACGTTCAAATCTTACCACCCATTAATCATTGCATTTTAAGGGAGGATGGGCCAGGAAAATGAGAAATCCAAAACACATTATAACTCTACTTTCCCTGTCATTAAAAGCCTTGTGCATGTTCTCTATGGAAAATTAGAACACCATAGGACAAAGAAGAAAATAAAAATTACTCTTCTATTGTCCTATCACATTAAGAAAATCACTTAATATTTTAAAGTATGTATTTTCAGTAATACTTATTATTTTTTTACAATATTAGAATGATTCTCTACATATTACTTTGTAGCCTCGTCTTTCATGCATTATGAAACAATGTGGTGATTTCTTTTAGCTATTCTCCTTTTGCAACATGATTCTTAATGGATGGATAATATTTTTTTCATGTATTTGTATAAAAACATCTTTATTTCTCCACTGTTGGATATTTAAGATGCCTCTAATTTTCTTGATTTGCTATTAAAAACAGCTAATGTAATTAGCATTGTGATATATAAAGTTTGCATCGGTCCCTAGATAGTTCCTTAGGCTGTGTTTCCTTGAGAGAGACTTGCTGGGACAAAGCCTGTACATATTTTCAGGTTCTTGATATGTGTTTAGAACTGTCTTCCAGAAAATATGCATCAATTTATACTTTAATTAGTAGTTATTTTCTTTCAAAAAATACTTATTTTTTCTTTGGCTGCACCTGGTCTTAGTTCAGCACGTGGGGTCTTTAGTGGCAGCCTGTGAACTCTTAGTTGACACTTGCAGAATTTTTAGTTGCAGCGTGTGGAATCTAGTTCCCTGACCAGGGATCTAACTCAGGCTTCCTGCGTTGGGAGTTCAGTCTTAGACGTTGGACCATCAGGGAAGTCCTACCAGTAGCACTTATTTTCTCACGCTCTTGCTAAGGCATGATATTAACATCATTTGTTTAAAGAAAAAAAGTTGCCAATTTGATAGTCCCAGAGGTGTCTCAGTTTTTCATTGCTTCTTTTTATGAACAGACTTATTGAGATACAATTCACATACTCATTTAACAAAACAGTTCAGCGTTTTTAGTGTATTTGACAGTTGTGTGGCCATTGCTATAATCTACTTTTAGAACATTTTCTTCCCCTCAAAAGGAAACCCTATAGTCATTCCTCATCCTCTCTTCCAGTCCCAAGACAAGCACTAATCCATTTTTAGTAATTATATTTTCCCATTCCAAACATTTCACATAAATTCAGTTTCACATATATTCTAGAATCACCCAACATACAGTCTTTTGTGACTGGGCTGTCTTTTTTTCACTTAGCATAATGTTTTCAGGGGCTTGGGTTCATCTACGTTGTAGCATGTATCAGTAATCCATTTATATTATGGATGAATGGTATTCTATTGAATGGATATACCACACATAATCTACCCATTCATTAGTTGATGGATATTTGGGTCATCTTCACTTTTTGGTTGCTATGAATAATTCTGCTTTGAACATTCATATACACATTTTAAGAAGAAGACAATGGCAACCCGTTCCAGTACTCTTGCCTGGGAAATCTCATGGACTGAGGAGCCTAGTAGGCTACAGTCCATGTGGTTGCGACGAGTCAGACACTACTGAATGACTTCACTTTCACTTTTCTATTTCATGCACTGGAGAAGGAAATGGCAACCCACTCCAGTGTTCTTGCCTGGAGAATCCCAGGGATGGGAGCCCGGTGGGCCGCCGTCTATGGGGTCACACAGAGTCGAACACGACTGATGTGACTTAGCAGCTGGTAGCATACAAATTTTTGTGTGGATGTATGTTTTTATTTCTCTTGGATATTAATCTAGGAGTAGAATTTCTGGCTCATACTGTGGTGCAGTGGTAAGAATCTGCCTGCCAATGCAGGGTTAGTCACTCAGTCATGTCTGACTCTTTGAAACCCCATGGACTGTAGCCTGCTAAGCTCCTCTGTCCATGGGATTCTTCAGGCAAGAATACAGAAAGGGGTTGCCATTCCCTTCTCCAACCAATGCAGGAGATACAAAAGATTTGTGTGTGATCTCTGGGTTGGGAAGATCCCTTGGAGTAGGAAATGGCAGCCCAATGCAGTATTCTTGTCTGCAAAATCCAATGGACATAGAAGCCTGGCGGGCCACAGTCCATGGGGTCACAGACTTGGACATGACTGAGCACAGTACAGTTATGGCAACTCTACAGAATTAACTTTTTAAATAACTGCCAGACTATTCCCTGAAACAACTGTACTCTCTCTTTTTTTAAAGTATTTATTTTAATTGGAGGCTAATTACTTTACAATATTGTAGTGGTTTTGCATACATTGACATGAATCCATCACAGGTGTACATGTGTTCCCCATTCTGAACCCCCCTCCCACCTCCTTCCCCATCCCATCCCTCTGGGTCATCCCAGTGCCCCAGCCCTGAGCAACCTGTCTCTTGCATCAAACCTGGACTGGTGATCCGTTTCACATGTGATATTATATATGTTTCAATGCCATTCTCCCAAGTCATCCCACCCTCGTCCTCTCCCACAGAGTCCAAAAGACTGCTCTGTACATCTGTGTCTCTTTTGCTGTCTTGCATACAGGGTTATCGTTTCCATCTTTCTAAATTCCATAGATATGTGCTAGTATACTGTTCAGTTCAGTTCAGTCGCTCAGTCACGTCCGACTCTTTGTGACCCCATGAATTGCAGCACGCCAGGCCTCCCTGTCCATCACCAACTCCTGGAGTTCACTCAGACTCACCATCGAGTCGGTGATGCCATCCAGCCATCTCGTCCTCTGTCGTCCCCTTCTCCTCCTGCCCCCAATCCCTCCCAGCATCAGACTCTTTTCCAATGAGTCAACTCTTCGCATGAGGTGGCCAAAGTACTGGAGTTTCAGCTTTAGCATCATTCCTTCCAAAGAAATCCCAGGACTGATCTCAGAATGGACTGGTTGGATCTCCTTGCAGTCCAAGGGACTCTCAAGAGTCTTCTCCAACACCACAGTTCAAAAGCATCAATTCTTCAGCACTCAGCTTTGCTCACAGTTCAACTCTCACATCCATACATGGCCACAGGAAAAACCATAGCCTTGACTAGATGGACCTTTGTTGGCAAAGTAATGTCTCTGCTTTTGAATATGCTGTCTAGGTTGGTCATAACTTTTCTTCCAAGGAGTAAGTGTCTTTTAATTTCATGGCTGCAACCACCATCTGCAGTGATTTTGGAACCCCCAAAAATAAAGTCTGACACTGTTTCCACTGTTTCCCCATCTATTTCCCATGAAGTGATGGGACCAGATGCCATGATCTTCGTTTTCTGAATGTTGAGCTTTACTGTACTGTTGTTTTTCTTTCTGGCTTACTTCACTCTGTATAATAGGCACCAGTTTCATCCACCTCATTAGAACTGATTCAAATGTATTCTTTTTAATGGCTGAGTAATACTCCATTGTATATATATACCACAGCTTTCTTATCCATTCATCTGCTGATGGACATCTAGGTTGCTTCCATGTCCTGGCTATTATAAACAGTGCTGCGATGAACATTGGGGTACACATGTCTCTTTCAATTCTGGTTTCCTTGGTGTGTATGCCCAGCAGTGGGATTGCTGGGTCATGTGGCAGTTCTATTTCCAATTTTTTAAGGAATCTCCACACTGTTCTCCATAGTGGCTGTACTAGTTTGCATTCCCCCCAACAGTGTAAGAGGGTTCCCTTTTCTCCGCACCCTCTCCAGCATTTATTGCTTGTAAACTTTTGGGTAGCAGCCATTCTGACTGGTGTGAAATGGTACCTCATTGTGGTTTTGATTTGCATTTCTCTGATAATGAGTGATGTTGAGCATCTTTTCATATGTTTGTTAGCCATCTGTATGTCTTCTTTGGAGAAATGTCTGTTTAGTTCTTTGGCCCATTTTTTGATTGGGTCATTTGTTTTTCTGGAATTGAGCTGCAGGAGTTGCTTGTATATTTTTGAGATAAATTCTTTGTCAGATGCTTTGTTTGCTATTATTTTCTCCCACTCTGCAGGCTGTCTTTTCACTTTGCTTAGAGTTTCCTTCGTTGTGCAAAAGCTTTTAAGTTTAATTAGGTCCCATTTGTTTATTTTTGCTTTCCCAAAGCAACTGCACTCTTATATCCCAACCAACAAATTTCTCTATATCCTTGCCAACTTACTGTCTGGTTGTGCCTACATCACAGAATTTCCAGGTAAATGGGTAAAGTTTGACCTCTTTGAGCTTATTTTCCTCATCTGCAAATTTTGGATGAAAATCCCTTATTAAAAAGTTATTATAGAGAATCAGTGAGGGAGTACATGTGATACTGACAGTGTGACTGATTAGAAACTTAAAGACTGGCAGTGTCGAGAAAGCTGAGCATAGTTATACTTTCAAGTGAAGAGATGACTTCACAAAAAGGAAAAGGAGCCCTTAATTGTCTGGAAGCTCATAGAATAAGCGTGTAAGTGGGCAGTGTGTGCATTTTGGGTGGAGTATCAATCTTAGCAATTTGGGGAAGTGGGTTTTAATGTCCAGTGAAGACAAGAAACGATGTCATTAGCCACATAAAACCTTGGAGTGGGGGTATTGAAAGTGAAACCCCACCCACAGTAAAACAGAATCCTTAAAAAGCTGCCTCCTCTGAGAAGAGTAGACAACAAAATGTCCCCCTGTCAGTAAAGGGACAAGACAGCAAGTCTGTCTATTCCCACCCAATGTCTGGGTAGGAAGAGTCCCTGCATGTCTTCAAAACCATAGGCTTGCTGTTTCTCACATACATTTGAGATTCAAATTCATACCAAGAATATTGAAAAAAGTAAAACAGCTGTTTCAGATCTTTCTTTGCTGAAAGTTTTTACTGACTATAGAAGAAGAAATTCCTTATTCATTTATGAGACAAAACATTGACACGAAAAGCTAACAAGGACAGCATGAGAAAATAAGATTTCAGGCCTCACTGGTGAACATAAATGGAAAAAAAGCCCAAAGTTTTATCAAAAAAGAATTTATCAATACATTAAACAGATATTACATAATGCCTGATCTGGGTTTATTCCAGGGATGTGAGTTTGGATCACATTAAAAAGCCATTTAATGTAATTCATCTCATTTATAGATTAAAGGAGAAATATCCTATGATGATTTCAATGTATGTAGAAAAATCTGATAACATTTCTTAGCAAAAAAAGAAGAGAAGGGAGTTTCTTTTAGACTGATACAAAAATATTCTAAGAAACACTACATTTAATAGAAAAAAAATGGAAGAAAGCGTTCCTTTTAAGATCAGGAATGGGAAAGTGATATCTATTGTCACTAATTTTATTCAATATTATATTGGAAGTCCTAGACAGCACAGTAGTGTGAGACAAGAAGTTAAAACTATAGAGATGAAGAAAAACTTAGTATTCCCAAGTGGTATGATTATATAGAAAGCACAAAAGCTTCTACAGATAAATTCTTATAATTAATAGGAGAATTTATTAGAACTCTTGCACCAAAATTTAGTTTATGTAAATAAATGGCACCGGTAGTCAGCAAGCATCAGTAGGTAGAAAGTGTAATAAAGCATGTACCATTTAAATAGTATCTGTAAAGAAATGTGAATTTTAGGATTTGTAGGGAATCTTTAAAGAGGAAATTATAAAATATTATTGGAAGAAGTTAAAGGAGATATAAAGGGATATTTTATACTCATGGAAAACTCTATTTTACAAAGGTGTCATTTCTTCCCAAGTGATCTGAGGAGTCAATGCTATTCTCATTAAGAGTCCAATAGGATTTTTTTTTTTTCCTTTGTAGTATTTGATGCTAATACTAAATTTTATGGAAGAGTAAAGGGCTGAGAAGAAACCTCTAAGGAGTAAAAATGAAAGGAAAGCTGGTTTACCTCATACTGAGAATTATTAACAATATAAAATTATATTGGGTAAAAGCATAATAAAGCTTTGCTAAGAGTGTAACATGGAGATGGGCCAATCAGTGTATCCCTCCCTCACACCATACACAAAAGTAAATTCCAGCAGGATTAAATATTTAAATGTGCAAGGCAAACATAACATCTTTTAGAAGACAGTATTGGAGCATGTATTTGTGATTGTGCATCAGAGAACGATATTTTATTTATTTATTTTTTAATTTGTTTTGCTTTACAATACTGTACTCATTTTGCCATACATTGACATGAATCAGCCACAAGTGTACCTGAGTTTCCAATCCGGACCTCCCCCTTCCCCCTCCCTCCCCACACCATCCCTCCAGATCATCCCAGCCCCTCAGTCCCAAGCCTTCTGCATCGAACCTAGACCGGCAATCCGTTTCACTTATGATATCATACATGTTACAATGCCATATTCCCAAATCCTCCCACCCTCTCCCTCTCCCATAGAGTCCAAAAGGCTGTTCTACACATCTGTGTCTCTCTTGCTGCAGAGAACGATATTTTAAAAGCAATATGCGAAACTTCCCTGGTGGTCTAGGGGCTAAGACTCTGTGCTCCCAAAGCAGGGGGCCTGGGTTTGATCCCTGGTTGGGAAACTAGGTCTCGCATGTTCCAACTAGAAGATTTGACATGCCACAATCAAGATCAAAGATCCCGTGTGCTGCAACTGAGACTGGTGCAGCCAAATAAATGATAAATTAATTTACAAATTAAATAGATAATAAGTGATAAATAGGCAAAAACAATGCAATAAATTAAACAAAATAAAGTTAAACAAATAAATAAGAATATAAATCATAAAGGGAAAAAATGAATAAATTTAACTACATAAAAAATTCCTATCAAAAAACAAAAAAACACAAAGATGAGAGTTAAAACCCGAAATCTGGGAAAAGATATTTGCACCAATGAGATTGGTAGAAGAGTAGTGTCAGGCAAAATAACTACAAGTCAACATGAATAAGAGAAACAATCAAATTGAAAAATGGATAATCAACTTATAAAGGCTATCACAGAAGTGAAACTATAAATGTCATTACACACTGGAGAGGGTCAACTTCAACAATATTCTGAGAAATAACAACTGACTACAAGATTTTGTATCATACTGCCTAACTGGCCAAAAGGGGGGAAAAAAGGACAATTACCAGTTGTTGACAAGGCCATGATGACAAATCTTACACATACATTTATAAATTTATAACCACCGTGGAAAACAATTTGGCTCTCTCTGATCAAGGTGAAGGTAATCATACCTATGGCCAGGTAATTCCTTGATCCTGGAGAAATGCTTGCCCATGGGCAGCCTGAGATGCATACATGAATGTATATAATAGCCCTTTTTAATAATAGCAGAAGGACTGGAAATGCTTATCAGTGTTGGAATGGAAAAGTAAACTTTGGTACCTACAACAGGATTCTAAACAGCAGTGAAAAGGAACTTCAGCTACGTGTAACAGCAAGGATGAATCTCAAAAACATAACAAATTGAGTGAGAAAAGCAAATAGTCAATGAATAATACACTATGGTTCTATTGATTTATCAAAACCCATGAAAATTTAAACAATGTATTGTTTATGGATGCAAACATAGGAGAAGTATAAAGAAAACCAGTGGTGTGATAAGCAGGAGTGGGCTAAATCTGAGAGAGAGGAACCTGGCCAAGATCAAGAAGGGACAGAAGGATAGCGTCAAAGATTCTCGTGATTTTCTATTTCTTAAACTGGGTTTTGGGTACACAGGAGTCCATGGCTTTGCCCATGTGGTATAAATGTTCATTTGGACCTATTCCATGTTGTATCACAGTGGTCAAGAAACTTATTCCGTAAAGACCTCAGCTCTTGTCTTAGTCCGTGAATACTTTACTGCTAAGTGCTACTGCTAAGTCGCTTCAGTCATGTCCGACTCTGTGCGACCCCATAGACGGCAGCCCACCAGGCTCCCCCGTCCCTGGGATTCTCCAGGCAAGAACACTGGAGTGGGTTGCCATTTCCTTCTCCAACGCATGAAAGTGAAAAGTGAAAGTGAAGTTGCTTAGTCGTGTCCCAGTCTTCGCGATCCCACGGACTGCAGCCTCCCAGGCTCCTCCGTCCATGGATTTTCCAGGCAAGAGTACTGGAGTGGGGTGCCATTGCCTTCTCTGTGAATACCTTAGGGCTTTGCCAAAAATAAAGGCTTTACTGCAACTACTCAGTTCTGCTACTGTGACCTGAAAGCAGCAACAGACAATGAGTAAATGGACAGGTCTGTCTGTGTTCCAATAAAATTTTATTTAAGAAAGCACGTGGTGGCAGGATTTGACCCTTAGGCTGTAGTAGTTTACTGACCACTATATTGGGGTTAAAAAAAAAAAAAACAGTAAACAAAGGAAATCTTGTGTATCTGTAACAAAACAAGATATTTTAGAGAGACATTTATTATTAGTGATGAGAAGTGTTGATACAGAATGATAATAGTGGTTCATCAGGAAGATATTCTGGACTCATAGCTTAGTTAGATTCAAAACATATACAGTAGGTAGTAACAAAATTACAAGGGTAAGTATGCAAATCCACAGTCAGAATGGGAGAGTTTAACACACCTCTCTAACTGATAGCTGAAATGACAAAACAATATAAGGCAATGAAAAATTTAAATAACAAAGCTAGCAAGTTTTAAGCTAGTTGATATGTGTAAGATTTTGCAGGTGATCTTTAGATAAAAAATTCTTTTCCAAAACCTCGTGGAATGTTTATAAAAATTATGGTCCAGCTACAGAGTAAATGTATTCACACTGCATCCTTCAACAACATTATTATAAAGTTATAAATCAAGAGAAATTGTATATGTTTAGAATTTAACAAGATATGTGTAGATATTTCATGCCTCAAAGGAAAAAAAATCACAATGGATATGAATAGCTGAATGACAACTAAAATCTTTCCTATCTAAACTTAGGAGGCAGAGCAAAGGAGAAGTACCATTGTGTCTTAAATTCATCTCTTAGAAAAGAAGCTCCAAACCTAAGCATGCTTTACCAAATATTTGAGGAATGGACCATTTTTACTGAATGCAAAGAAAGAAAAAAAAAAAATCCAATCCCTTTTAGAGTCTGGGTAGAATCTTGAAACCAGTATCATACAAGGATAATATAGTAAAGAAAAATAATATTCAAACTATACTTAGGAAGGAAAATCTTAAATGAAATATCAGGAAATAAAACCCAGCAACTTGTATTAAAAATACATCATGACCAAGCAGGGATTTTTCCAGCAATGTAAGAATAGCTTACCAATCACAAATCTAATTAAGATGGTTCACTACAGTAAGAGATTAAAGACTGAAAATCATATGATCCTCTCAATAAATTTGGCAAATATATTGAATAAAATTTAAGAAGTATTCCTGATTAAAGAAAAAAAAACCTGGAAAGTGAGAAGAGAAGAAATGTCCTTTAACTTGATAAATAAGTGCTGTTACTTTAATGAGAAAAAGAGTCTTAAATCCTTCGGTTGAATTAGGAAATCAGCAGTATTCACTGTTTATTCTTCTTCTTTGCTTCTCTGCATGAAGAAGAAAATTCAGAAGCCTTCTGTAGCATCACATGGAAACTTTCCAAGATTTGCACCTTTCAGTAAACAAAGGTGTCAATTTAAATTTTACTACTAGGGCAACAAATTATTAAGCAGGAACATTTGCTTAGAGCTGGAGACATTTGAGGGTTATAGGTTATATTTCACAGGCATGGCAGCGCTATCTGATGACTAGGTGACTTAATAGACTCCTTTGTGTGACTATTCTCAGGTATAGCTTTATAGTCACAGGAAACAGAACAAGATTATTTATTTATGTGCTATTCTCCACACTCAACAGGAGAATAAGACTGATGAATTTGTTAATATTCTCACCATCTCACTTTTGAAGTAGTTTATGATGATGCAAGAACACTGTCTGTTTTATTTAGCAGCTCTTTGGGGGGAATTGAAGAAACATTTCCTTCTTCTTCCTGAAATTTCTTTCAATAATGGTTGAAGGGGTTTCAAGCATGGGAAATCCCTTGGTTTGTACTGAGAGAAAGGAGTTGACCAGAATTTTGGAAAAAATGGGGAGCAGAAAGAATTGTAACAAGAAGAGCATGGCACTTCCATCGCCTCCCCAAATTTCCTCCCATCATTTTTTTTTATTATCGTTATTATTTCATGGTAAGAACACCTAATGGAGAAGGCAGTGGCACCCCACTCCAGTACTCTTGCCTGGAAAATCCCATGGACAGAGGAACCCGGTGGCCTGCAGTCCATGGGGTAGCTGGGAGTAGGACATAACTGAGCGACTTCCCTTTCACTTTTCACTTTCATGCATTGGAGAAGGAAATGGGAACCCACTCCAGTGTTCTTGCCTGGAGAATCCCAGGGACAGGGGAGCCTGGTGGGCTGCCGTCTATGGGGTCGCACAGAGTTGGACACGACTGAAGTGACTTAGCAGCAGCAGCAGCAGCAAGAACACCCAACATAAAATCTACTCTCTTAGCAAGGTTTAAGTGTGCAATATGGTACTGTTAGGTGCTGATGATTTCACGGGTGTATACTTATTCTCAAAATTACGGAGTTGCAGATATGAACAATTTTTCACCTGTCAACCACACCTCGATGAAGTGGTTTTTTTTTAAAAAAAGAAAAGCATGAAATGTATCAACAATATGTTTCATCCAAAAGCCTCAAATACCAAAATCTAAGAGCAAACATATATGACGGTGAAATGTAAGCAGAATTATCTTAAATATAAAGCATTGGCAACAGAACAGGTATACCTGCATTTTTGCTTCCATTCCATTATTTTTGCTACTTTGAAAAACAGCTTTGCTGAAACATAGTTGATATCTAGTAAACTGCAGTTAAGATTTGACCTATGTATACACCCATGAAACCACCATCATAATCAAGACGATGAACATGAGCATGACCCCTTAAACATTTCCTTGTGCTCTTTGTAACTCTCCCTCCCGCCCCCTCTTGCCTGCCATCCATCCCAGGCAACTACTGGTCTACTTTCTGTTACTGTAGATCACTAGCTCACTTAAAAAGACTTCAATACTGATGAAATAATATAGTGATGTGTCTTTTACCTCTGCCTTCTTTGTCCATGTTGTATCTTGCATAAGTAGTTCAGTCCTTTTTATTGCTAGGAAGTATTCCATCCTGGATATACCACAGTTTGTTTATCCATTCGTCTTGAACACCTGGACTGTTCTTAGCTTTTGACTATTTCAAATAAAGCCACTGTGAACATTCATGTACAAGTACTCCATACACACGTGCTTTCATTTCTCTTGCATAAATTCCATGGAGTGGAATGGCAGGACTGTAAGTATGGTGGGTTTCACTCTTAAGGAACTGCCAGACTGCTTTCCAAAGCGCCTGTGGCCACTTCACATTTCTGGGTTCCCACTGTGCTGTGCTCAGTTCCTCAGTCTTGTCCAAGTCTTTGTGATCCCATGGATCGAAGCCTGCCAGGCTCCTCTGTCCTTGGAATTTTCCAGACAAGAATACTGGAGTGGATTGCCATTTTCTCCTTGAAAGGATCTTCCCAACCCAGGGTTCAAAACCACGTCTCTCACATCTCCTACATTGGAGGTGGATTCTTTACCATGTTCCCATTAGTGTATGAAATTTCCAGTTGTACTACATCTTTGTCAAAATTTGGTGTGGTCATTTTAAAAATTTCGACATTCTAATACGTCAGTCCTTGGGTTGGGAGGATCCAGTCCCTGGGTCAGGAGGATCCCCTGGAGAAGGAAGTGGCAACCCCCTCCAGTATTCTTGCCTGGGAAATCCCATGGACAGAGGAGCCTGGTGGGCTATAGTCCACGGGGATTCAAAAGGGTCTGACTTGGCTTAGCAACTAAACAGCAGCAATCACTAATGTTGAGCATCTTTCCAAGCTTATTTGCCACCTCTGTCTTCTTGGATAAAGTATCTGCTCAAATTTTTTCATCCAATACTTCTTTCTTTTTGTTTTCTTATTATATGTTCTGGATGCAAGTCTTAAAGTATCAAGAATGTGATTTGCAAGAATTTGTATATCTTGTCTTTGATCCTTTTAATAGTCATTTTATACAGTTCTGTTGAGGTATACTTTAAGTATTTCAAAATCCACCTACTCTGAGTACAGAATTGAATTATTTTCAGTACATTTACAGAACCATATGGTCATCATCACAATTCAATTTTAGAATGTTTCATCACTGATGAAAATCCCTCCTGCCGATTTGTAGCCATTCCCTGTTCTCACCTCCAGCTCCGGGCAACCGTTAATCTACTTTCTGACCCATTGGATTTGCCTTTTCTGGACATTTTATATAATTGGAGTCACACAGAGTGTGGTGTTTGGGTCTAGATTCCTTCACTTTGCATAGGTTTTGAGGTTCATCTACATTGTTGCATGTATCAATAGCTCATTTTTTCTTTTAAGTTTCTGAATGGTATCCATGAGGTGATAAACATTTGGGCTGTTTCAAGTTTGGGGCCATTATGCATATGCTTCCGTGTGTATTTGTGTCCTACCCTGCTATTTCTCTCAGGTAGATACCTAGGAGTGGAATTGTGGCATGTTATGTTAAATTTTTGTTTAAATTTTTGAGGATCTGCCAAAAGATTTTTCTTAAAGTGATTGCTTCATTTTACATGCAATAATTGAGGGTTCCAAATTCTTCATATCCTTCTAAATACTTGTTATTATCTGTGTTTTTGGTAATCTCCATTATGGTGAATGTCAAATCATATGTTATGGGGCTTTGAATCTGATTTCCTTAACTGTTAATTATATTCAGCATCTTTTCATGTGTTTGTTGGTCATTTGTGTATCTTCTGTGGCAAAATGTTTATATATTTTGTGCATGTTTAAATTTCAGCCGCTATTTGTTCAAACATTTTTGATTCTCCATTCTTCCCTTTCAGGTACTCCAGTTTCATATATAAGGAAATTAACTTTGTCTTACAGCTCACTGAAGCTCTGAATCTTATTGTCAGTGGTTTCTTTTACCATGTCTTCAATTTCACTAATCTTTTCTTTTGCCATGTCTTATCTGTTGTTAATGCATCTGTTGTAATGTAAGTTTTCATTTCAGACATTTTAATTTTCATCTCTAGAAGCTGACTTGGTGGTTTCTGCTTGTTCCGTGTGTTTAATATCTTTCACGCTTTCTCTAGCTTCTATTTACTAATGCCTTCAACAGTTATCTCTTCTGCATCATTTTTGATTAATTGATTATTTTCCTTATTACAGGTTGTATTTTCTTGCAGATTTGCAGGCTCAATAATTTTTGATTGTGTGCTACTTTTGATTTTGAATTTCACTTTGCTGTGTGCTAGAAGTCCCATGGACGGAGGAGCCTGGTGAGCTGCAGTCCATGGGGTCGCTAAGAGTCGGACACGACTAAGCGACTTCACTTTCACTTTTCACTTTCATGCATTGGAGAAGGAAATGGCAACCCATTCCAGTGTTCTTGCCTGGAGAATCCCAGGGATGGAGGAGCCTGGTGGGCTGCCATCTATGGGGTCGCACAGAGTCGGACACGATTGAAGTGACTTAGCAGTAGCAGATACTTTTTATCCCTGTGACTACTTTGAGCTTTGTTCTTATATGTAATTACATTACTTGAAACCTATTTGATCCTGTTGTGTCTTGCATTTAAGTTTTGTTAGGTGGAGTCAGAGCAGCATTTAAAGCTAACTTTGCCACCACAATAGCAAAATCCCTCTAGCACTCGACTCAACACTCTGTGAGTTACTAGGTTTTCTGCAGTGGTTGGTGAGGACAGGCGTTATTTCCTGGTCTTGTATAGCTCCTGAGTATTATATGCCTTAATCCTTTATGGGCCTCCCTGAGAGCTCAGTTGGTAAAGAATCTGCCTGCAATGCAGGAGACCCTGGCTTGACTCCTGGGTGGGGAAGATCCCCTGGAGAAGGGATAGGCTACCCATGCCAAGATTCTTGGACTTCCCTGGTGGCTCAGCTGGTAAAGAATCCACCTGCAATATGGGAGGCCTGGGTTCGATCCCTGGGTTGGAAAGATCCCCTGGAGAAGGGAACAGCTACCCACTCCAGTATTCTGACCTGGATAATTCCATGGACTGTATAGTCCATGGTGTCGCAAAGAGGTGGGTGACAAAGAGTCACGACTGAGTGACTTTCATTTTCACTTACCTAAACTTCAGTGGGGGTGGTGGTTTGTCACGTTCGTGAGCTGGTCAGCACTCAGCTGCAGACTCAGTGGGGATCTTTTGCAGATCTCTGAATAGACCTGTGACTTCTGGCCATGCTGGCCTTCCTGGTCTCTCAGCTCCATCTTCTTATCTCAGGGAGATCTCATTCCGCCTGGAGTCATCCCCCTCAAGCTGCAGCCTGGAAACTTTCTCCTGGCAGTAAATTGGGGGCAATCATGAGCTTTGTTTCCTGTCCTTAGAGATCACTCATCTAAGTCCAATATCTCGAGAATCATTGTTTCATAAAATTTTAGATGACTTTTTTGTAGATATTTCAGGTGAGAAGATTGATTCAGTTCCTGTAGCTGCATTTTGGCCAGAAAAGCGAAGTGTTTTTATTTAAAAGCACAACAGGGGCTTCCCTAGTGGTTCAGATGGTAACCAATCTGCCTGCAATGTGGGAGACCTGGGTTGGATCCTTGGGTTGGGAAGATCCCCTGGAGGAGGGCAGAGCTACCCACTCCAGTATTCTTGCCTGGAGAATTCTATGGACAGAGGAGACTGGCAGGCTACAGTCCATGGGGTCCCAAAAAAGTCAGGAACAAGTGAGTGACTAACACACAACGGCACAATGGTAGTATAGTTAGACACACACACATACCTACACATATACACAGAAAGAAAGGCATAGCAGTTGTAAAGAAAGAAAAGAGGCTGTCATTATTCACAGTTAATGTGATTACATAGAAAAATTCTACAGAATATACAGTCATATTAATAACAAATATAAGAGTTCAGTGAGTTGCTCAATATACAGAAAAAATCAATATACAGAAAAAATCAATTGTTCTTAAACACCAGCCAGAAACAATTAAAAACAGTAATTAAAAAGATTCAATGTACCATAGCAACAAAACCTATAAATTAATTAGGAGTATATCTGGCAGAGGACAAATGTAAAATTTATGAAGAAAAAAGATAATATCCTCCTGCAAAACATATGAGAAGCCCTAACAAAGTGGGAAAATCACTCTGTGATCATGGGTCAGAAAATCCCAGTTCAGATGTCAGTTTGTCACACCTTCAGCTGTAAATTTATGCAACTGTTATTTAAATATCCAAAAGCTGGATTTTAATATTTATTATTTTAGTGGCGCTTCACAAGAAGGACTGTGAAACTGATGTGGGCAGTAAAGGCTAAGGAGATCAAGGTGATTTTGAAGGAGAAACATAGAGAGAAGGTTTCCTTTGTTGATATTAAGATTTACTGTAAAGTTGCTGTATCAGTAACGGTCCAGTCAAGGGACAGAAACCACACAGTTGTTTTAACAGAGTTTAAAATAAGGAACTGTGAACTGGATGCAAAATTGTAGGTTAGTAGTAGTAGTAGTGTTAATTGCTCAGTCATGTCCGACTCTTTGCGGAGCCCACCAGGCTCCTCTGTCCATGGATTCTCCAGGTAAGAATACTGGAGTGGGTTGCTATTCCTTTCTCCAGGGGATCTTCCAGACCCAGGGACTGAACCCTGGTCTCCTGCATCGCATGCAGATTCTTCACTGTCTAAACTATCAGTAGTCCTTAAAATTGTTGGTCAGGTAAATAAAAGGCAATAAAAGACACAAAAATACCACAAGGGCAGCAACTACAGGAATTACCTACCAACCCTGGGACTAAGGGACAAAGGAAAATAGTTGGAATTATTGAAAGTTAATGCTAAGAGGGGCAGCTTCCCACCCGGTGCAGTGGTAAAGATTCTGCCTGCCCACGTAGGAGACAAAAAGAGATGTGGGTTTGATCCCTGGTTCAGGAAGATCCCCTGGAGTAGGAAATGGCAACCCACTCCAGTATTCTTGCCTGAGAACACCATGGACGGAGGAGCCTGGTGGGCTACAGTCTGTGGGGTCACAGAGTCCAACGCAAGTGAGCACACACACGATGCTAAGAGGAGAGCACATGACTTTCAACTGAGTCTCTGCTGGGAGATGGTAAATCAATTGTGGTTTACTTACTGCAAGATATCATATTAGAGTTTGGATGAATGAATGAGACTCATGTATTAATATAGATAAATTAAGAAAATATGTTAGAAAGAAGAGCAAATTTAAAAGGATGCTACATGTAATATCTTAAAACACACAGAAATTTTGACACATACACATATATGTGTGCTTTCCTGGGGGCTCAGTGGTAAAAAAAAAAAAAATTCCTCCTGCCAAAAAATGCAGGAGATGTGGTTCTGATCCTTGGGTCAGGAAGATCTCCTGGAGAAGGAAATGGCAACCCACTCCAGTATTCTTGCCTGAGAACACCATGGACAGAGGAGCTTGGTGGGCTATGGTCCATGGGGTTGCAAAAAAGTCAGATATGACTCAGGGACTAAACATACACATAACAACACATATATGCACATTACACATATATACACATATGCATATATAATTTAGTGTATGCATGTATACAAACATTCAATGAACATTAATATATCTATGGTTCATTGACAACAGTTCAGTATTAATGTTACTTCTGGGGTAGGACAGAAATAGAGACCAGAATAAAGGGTATTGATGAGGAGGAGTTTACCAGCGTCTGTAACATTCTGTTTCTTTAAAAAGAGTTTTGAAGCAATATGGTGAAATATTAACATCTGTTTAATCTTAGGATACATATGTGTCTGACACATTATTTTCTGTATGTTTGAAATGTCACAGAACAAGAAAAAGGAAAAGATTAAATGAGATCATGTACCCAAAGGACCGAGGTCACATGGGGTTATTTTCACTGTGATTATTGAATGGAGTACCCCAGGTCACTGATGGACAATTCATTGGATCCAGAGGAAGCTGCATGGCATATTTGGGATTGGTCATGCCAGCCAAAAAAGACAATATCCTATAGGCCTTCTGAAAACTATCACCTCTCGATCTCTCTGCTACCAGTTAACACCACTAATTTAGGACAACATTATCATTGCTAAAATGTCATTTTATAGTAGAAACTAAAGCTCGGAGGAGAACAGTAATTGGTGCACAGGGACCCAAGCAAATAGTCTTTATTCTGGAGCTGTTGTTCAGTCACTAAGTTGTGTCCCCATGATCTCTTTACGACCCCATGAACTTCAGCACACCAGGCTTCCCTGTCATTCACTGTCTCCTAGAGTTTGCTCAAACTCATGTCCATTGAGTCGATGATGCCATCCAACCATCTCATCCCCTGTGGCCCCCTTCTCCTCTTGCCCTCAATTCTTCCCAACTTCAGAGTCTTTTCCAATGGGTCAGCTCTTCGCATCAGGTGGCCAAAGTGTTGGAATTTCAACTTCAGCATCAGTCCTTCCAATGAATATTCAAGGTTGACTTCCTTTAGGATTGACTGGTTTGATCTCCTTGCTATCCAAGGGACTCTCAAGAATCTTCTCCAGCACCACATTTCAAAAGCATCAATTTCTCAGTGCTCAGCCTTCTTTGGGTCCAACTCTTACATCCATACATGACTACTGGAAAAACCATAGCTTTGACTATACAGATTTTTGTCAGCAAAGTGATGTCTCTGCTTTCTAATAGGCTGTCTAGTTTTGTCATTTTGTCATAGCTTTTCTTCCAAGGAGCAAGCGTCTTTTAATTCTGGAGCTGGGACCACTTTTATTTTTCCTTCCCTATGGTCTTTCTGGCCAGGACAAAGCATGAAAGATGGAGCTGTTGTTCGAATCCCCCCGATGTGAGTTTGAATCTGAGTTCACATTGCATGGATCAACTCATTCTTCTTAAAGTCTCAGTGTTCTTGATAACAAAAATATCAGGAAGGTAAGAGCCAATTCAGGGGATGCTATGGAGCTCTGTGGGTTCGCACACTGCAAGTTTCTGGCTTAGAGAGATACTCTGTTACTTCTGGCCCTCCACTTTGCCTTCCTCGGTGGAGTGGATGACCCAGTGGATCATCTACTTTCCTTTCTTTACCAGGAGGATCCCAATTTTCCACTGTTTAGTCAGAAAACCTTGCTCTGGCTAAGATCCAGACCCAAGACTTTGTTGGAACTTTGCAGGAGCTATTGGGGGAGAAAAACACCCTCTCCAGTAGGGTCGCTGAGCTGGTAGGATGTGAATCTGGATCGACCTCACCATCCTGAGAGTAAAATCTGCTAGAGAGAGAAGGCAACACGAGAGAAAAAGGTGCAAGAGACAGAGTTCTGATGACGTTGTTAAAAACGCCTCGTGCGAGCCTCATCTGAAACCTGATTGGCCCTTTCCATCACATAAGCTAGTAAGTTCCCCCTTCACCTCCAGATCCTCTCCTTGGCTTCCTTTTCCCTTTGTTTGGCTTTTGCCTATTCAAGTTGGGTTTCTACAACTTATAATTGAAAGAGTTAAAATCCTTGGTGGCTCCAAGATTTTAGTCATGTCTTGTGCGTGCCTGTGCGTGCTCAGGCGTGGCTGATTCTTTGCAATCCCATGGATTATAGCCCACCAGGCCCCTCTGTCCCTGGAATTCTCCAGGCAAGAATAGTGAAGTGGGTTGCCATTTCCTACTCTAAGAGATCTTCCTGACCCAGGGATCGAACCTGCGTCTCTTGCGTCTCCTGCACTGGCAGGCAGGATTCTTTACCACTGTGCCACTCATGTCATTGACATTAAAACGAAGGAGACACTGACGGTTCTGCAACCTGGCTTACTATTTTCTAGATTCACGTCAACACCTGTTCAGCTGTTTCCTACAGAACAGTGAGAGATATAATGTCTTTAAGCCATGCCTCCTAGATAATCTGTTCTGAGGGTCAGCGCCTAACTCTCCAGCTATGACATAAGTCTCTCTCATGCAAAGAGACTGTTTAGGAAGACGTAGAACAAATTCTGTTCTATAATTCTTTAAGCACGTGAAGACCAGGTGGTGATGTAGCCGTATAAACCCCCAATGCAGGCAAGCGTCTGCAGAGTCTTCCAGCTGCTTGGATGAGACAGCCTGATGGATAGCAGGATCCCTGGTGTTCTGTTAGATGTCTTGGCAGCTGCAGCATGGAGGTAGAGAAGAAGGGCTTGCCAGACTGCACTGTTCCCGGTCCTTTTCTCCATAAGTGCAGATTCCTATAGTTTTCAGGGCCAGCTGTATTTCACCCCATCACCTGGCCCATTCAAGGAAGGGACAGCTTTTCTACCCATAAGAGTACAGAATCACTTTGCCGTCACAGCCAGGTGACTGTTCCTGAGATGAGCCCTGCTGCTGCTGCTGCTGCTGCTAAGCCGCTTCAGTTGTGTCCGACTCTGTTCGACCCCATAGATGGCAGCCCACAAGGCTCCCCTGTCCTTGGGATTCTCCAGGCAAGAACACTGGAGTGGGTTGCCATTTCCTTCTCCAATGCATGAAAGTGAAAAGTGAAAGTGAAGTCACTCAGTCGTGTCCGACTCTTCGTGACGCCATGGACTGCAGCCCACCAGGCTCCTCCATCCATGGGATTTTCCAGGCAAGAGTACTGGAGTGGGGTGCCATTGCCTTCTCCCGAGATGAGCCCTAGGTATCCACGAATGAAGTCTTTCTCAGTCGTTCAGTTGTCCAACTCCGTGCAACCCTGTGGACTCCACCCTGTGAGGCTCCTCTGTCCATGGGATTTCCCAGGCAAGAATACTGGAGTGGGTTGCCATTTCCTTCTCCAGGGGATCTTCCTGACCCAGGGATTGAAGCCGTATCTCCTGCATTGCAAGCAGATTCTTTACCATCTGAGCCACCTGGGGAGCCTTTCTATGGGATAGAGGGGTTAAAGTATGGACTTTGGAGTCAGAAAAACCTGGGGCCCAATAATATTCTTGTCATCACTTATGAAGCTTTTGATCCTGCCTCTCAGAACCTCGATCTTTTTACCTAGGAAATGGGGTCAATAAGAGTGTCTACCTCCTGAAGTTGCAGAGCCGGGTAAAGGAAATCACATGGGTAAAGCCCTCAGCACACAGCCTGGAATGCCTCAAACACTGTATTAATCATCATTTTAATACCACTTCACTTTCCCCCTCTGTGACTGCAGTGCTTCTAACCTGTCTGTTCCCAGGGGTCACAGGAAGAGCCCTGAAATTAGGGAATGGGCCAGGGGGCTTGTCATTGGAAGGGGCTGGGGGTTGGGGAGGGGAGCATATAAGCTCCAGGTTAAGTCGAGCTAGGAGGGGGCCTGGAAGTGCAGCAAATTTCCTCCAGGTGAAGGTGAGAGCTGGTCTAGGGAAGAGAAGAAGGGTTCCCAGAGACCCAGCCAAGGACAGAAGTGATATCTGAAGATGGGCATTCTGTCCTCCATTGCCATCGTGGCAGGGGGCCAGTGGCACCCCTTCTACAGCAGCCCCTCTGCCAGGACCCTCCAGTCCCCCTTTCCTTCACCAGCTGCTCCAACAGGGCCCTTTGTTCTGTCACCAGCAGACAAATAACCCTGGTGCCAGATGCAGGGAGAGCTGGGGTCAATGTCAGTTTCCCCAGAAATCTTATCCTGGCTCAGCCCAGCATCACTTGGTACCCAGGGGTGGGTGAAGCTGGGTCCTGGGAGCTTGAGGAGCAGAAAAGGGAGGTCCTGGTTACCTGGTGGGTACAAACGTCATCTTCTCATTTCAGGAAAGTGCGGCATAGCATCTAAACAATTATAAGACAGAGCTTGACTCAGATGGTGGGAAGTGGATCTTGGCCAGATGCGGGAGGGGGAACATTTGGGGTTGGTGCTGCCATTGGCCTGTTGGCTCCCCTGGGCTGTGTGTGGCCCCCTCTGCTGGGATCTTCGGTCCCTACGGGTGGCTGCTGTGATTTTCTCACGCCTGACTTCAGGTCTAATTTAGCGCACACCTTTCTGTGCCTCCTGTCTCTCTGTTTGGAGCATGAGGGAACTTTCTGTGGCTCTCACGTTGGGCAGGGTCTTGGGGTCACCTTTGGAGACCACTGCTCTCAGTTCAGCTTGGTGCAGCGAGCTCTGAGATCTGTTCCCACCAAATTCTGCGCCTTTGCTCCTGGGATGGAGAGCACAGTTCCTCTCTCCTCTGGGGTCCCCACAGGTATCTTGGGGTTCTGTAATTTTCCCAATCGTTACTTTGAACTCTGAACTTAACTTTGAGGGAAGGGCACATAGCCCCTTCTCACTCACTCACCGAAGTCAAACTCTTTACCCTCTAATTCTCCTCTGTCCCCTAAGCCTGGTAAATGTTGGTCTGGTCCACGAGTGTGTCTTTCTATGCTTCTGAGATGCTACTCTTACTAAACGCTCAGCTCTGAGCTTTCAGCTGTCAGGTATCTGTGCTGTCAGAGCTGGGACATCCCTCCTTGGAGGCAGGAGGTGGGCCACCCTGGCTGCTCTGTGAAGGGAGGGAGCCTCTGGGGAAGCAGGCATTTCTAGGAATGAAAAAAAGGTACACACTGATTAACATATCAAAGAGGTATTCTCCCAGAGACTGAGAAAGGCTTTGGCGCAGCGCAGAAGGAACTTCTTAACTTCAGCTTCACGCAGATGGTTTCCTTTGGAGAGCTGTTCCTGGACCACAGCTTGGATTTCGGGAAAAGGTGCGCGTGTGTGTGTGTGCTCAGGCGTGTCTGACTCTTTGCAACCCCATGGACTGTAGCCCGCCAGGATCCTCTGTCCATGGGATTTTCCCCAAGATTACTGGAGTGGGTTGCCATTTCCTTCTCTAGAGGAATCTTCCGGACCCAGGAGCTGAATCTGGGTCCCCTGCATTGCAGGCAGATTCTTTACTGTCTGAGCCATCAGGGAAGCCCACTAGCCTGCTTGATTCCCTGCTGTTCTTGAACCTGAAGCATGAGAGCTGCCCCTCGGTCCTCTCCCCTGAGTCACAGCCCCTGTCTGTGCCTCTGTGTCCCACTCTGGACGTCAATCTGCCCTCCCCACGTCTCTGAGTCCCTTCCTCATGTGAGACTTTGCCGGGGAAGGGGCTGCATCTCTGATTTATTGCCTCTGAATTTTCCTCCTTGAAAAGGCCAAATTATCTGTTGGGGAGCCCCCGCTGCGGGCAGGTGCCTCCATCCAAAGTGCTTGTGGTTGCCCTCAGTAGGTTAACAGCAACCCTCCCATCTGGCCCTTTCTGTTGAGTACCTGGGGCAGAGATTGGAAAAGTTTACCAAACTCATTTCCTCTCCCTTTCAGGACGCAGCTAGATACGTTCCCCTGCCTTTCTTGCCTGTGGCCACGTGACTGAATTCTGCCCAATCAAATGTGAGAAGAGTGAAGGGAGCCACATCCAGATGGGGTCCAGCCCATCCTCTCCTGCCTGCCTGTCCCGTCTCCTTTCCCTTTAGCCAGCTTGAAGCAGATAAGCCTGATGACAGTGGAAAGCAGATCTGGAGGTGGCAGAGCAGCCTCTCAGAAGAGCCTGAGTTCCTGGACACGCACGTGAGATTGATGGACAGCCAGGAACAGTTACTTGGACTGAGTATAAATGTCCCTGTGCTGTGCCACTGATGTCTAGGGGTGGTTTGTCAGAGTAATCACCCTTAGTCTAAATCAGTGGTCCCCAATCTTTTTGGTACCAGGGACCGCTTAGTAGAAGAAAATTTCCCATGGACTTGGGGGATGCGAGTGATGGGGAGTGCTTGTAGACACAGATGAGGCTTTGCTCGCTTGCCTGCTGCTCACCTCCTGCTGTGTGGCCTGTGTCAGTTCGTGGTCCAGGGGATTCGGGACCCCTGGTCTAAATAGTCCCCTTGCACTGCCAGAGATCCAGCAGTAATCCACTTTATCTTCAGGAGCCCCTTCTAGGGTCTTCCTTCTCTGAGCTCTCATTTAATATGGCTTCTGAAGCGATAATCCAAATAACAAAGCCTGACCAGAATCACTCACGCCTCTGCTTGAAGAACCTCCACTGATGCCTATGGGATAAAGTCCAAGTCTTTTATTAGCTGGCCCTTCCTGCATCTTTTATTTTATCTCTTTATTTGTCTCCTCAATGAACCCTGCAAAGTCTTAAAAAAACAAACAGAGCACGCCAAAATACAATTTCCAGGCAACAGAGAGCACAGATATTACTTACGGCATGAAGAACTGGATATAGGCAATTCTGATGACTCAGGCAGGTGAGTTGGGATTTCACCGAGTTTAAGGAACAGTTGTGTTTGTAGAGGTCAGCACGTTCATTCATACGCCCAGCCCCCAGCTGTCTCTGGGCCCACGTGTTTACAACATTTTCTCTTAACAGATTATGAGACATCACTTCCCGGTCTGGCTCAGACAGTAAAGAATCCACCTGCAACGCGGGAGACCTGGGTTCGATTCCTGGGTTGGGAAGACCCCCTGGAGGAGGGCATGGCAACCCACTGCAGTATTCTTGCCTGGAGAATCCCCATGGACAGAGGAGACTGGCAAGCTGCAGTCCATGGGGTCTCAAAGAGACACGACTGAGCGACTAAACACACACGTGAGGGACAGCATTGGAACACACGGACCTAGAGTCACACATAAAGAAACCCACGGGAGTGATACGAAGGCGGTTAGCCCACTGGGTGATTACTGCTTTAGAAAAGCGTCTTCAGCACCCTCCTGCTATGTCCCCTCTCCCTCCCTCTGCTACAGCCACAGCAAACTCCCTTCTACTTGTCAAATGAGTCAGTCCTTTTCCTACCACTGTGCCTCTGCGTGGGAGGCTTTCCCTGGTTTTAAAACATGTTCATTTACTTAACTGCAGCGGATCTGAGTTGCAGCGCATGGGCTCTCCAGCGGTGTCACAGGCATGGGCTCTGTCCCTCCGCAGCATGTAGCATCTTAGTTGCCTGCCCAGGGTTCGAGCCCGCGTCCCCCTGCATTGGAAGGTGGATGCTTAACCACCAGACCACCAGGGAATTCTCACACCTTCCCTGTCTTATCCTCCAGGAACTGACACAGTCATCCTTCAGAGCTCACTTAGGGCTTACTCTTTCTAGCTAAGCTTCTCCAACCTTCCAGTCCCCTTGCTCCTAAGGCAGGTTAGTCATGAATTCCTCTAAAACTTAAAGGTCTTGGTACCAGTTCTCTGGTTAGAACATTGTACTGTAGTTATCAGTGGTAAGGAATCCGCCTGCCAATGCAGGAGATCCGGGTTCAATCCCTGGGCCAGAAAGATTCCCTGGAGAAGGAAATGGCAACCCATTCCAGTATTCTTGCCTGGGAAATTCCATGGACAGAGGAGCCTGGTGGGCTACAGACCATGGGGTCGCAAAGAGTTGGGCATGACTTAGCAACTAAACAACAAGAGCAACAATAGTTATCTGCTTGCAAGTCTGTTTCTCTCACTAGACAGTGAGCTTGGAGGAGAAGAGTGTTAGCAATCAAGTAGTGTATTTACATACATGAAATATACATAAACGAATACACGTGTAAACAGCAGGCACTCAACACACACAAATAAACTCAATCAATAGAGGGGGGAGAATGTCTGTCAGTCCAAATGCAGTTCAGCCAAAGTATTGGCCCCAAGCTGGTGATGAGATCAGTTATTCCCACAATCCCCAATCTGGGAAGACAATGAATGTGGCCTGAAAGAGGACGAAAATTTATTCTGAGTGGTCCCAGAGGTGAGAACTAAGACCAGTAGCTGGAATGATCTGGGGCCTAATATCAGTTCTGTTACAGATGACAGTTTCCTTTCTTTACTGAAAGACATTTTAAGAGATGAAGACATGTTTTAAATATCAGAGTTCAGATAATTAAAAAAAAAGATATTATGTGCCCACCACCAAGATGCACCACATGTTGACATGTTGCCTTACTGGTTCAGGCTTCTTTGTTAGAGAAACAAATGGTCCAGATAGAGTTAGCTCTCCTCCCCCCACCCCTCCCCCCTTCTCAGAGGCCACCCCTACTCTGTGGCTGGTGTGGATCCTTATTATGCCATGTTCCTGCACTTTTCCTAGACACAACATACATTATTTTTAAGTGGATATTTACACATGCAAAAGATATGTCAAAGAACATGTGAGTATAGATCATATTATATGCATCTATATATATTAATATCCATTCAGTTGCATGTAGATCTAAGGAATTTATTGGAATCACTGCTGCTTAGTTACTAAGTTGTGTCTGATTCTTTGCAACCCCATGGTTCGATCCTTATGTCAGGAAGATCTCTTGGAGGAAGGCATGACAACACACTCCAGTGTTCTGTGTCCAGAATCCCATGGACAGAGGAGCCTGGTAAGGTACAGTCCATGGAGTTGCAGAGTCGGACACAACTGAAGCGACTTAGCATGCTTGCATGGACTATAGCCCACCAGACTCCTCTGTCCATGGGATTTCCCAGGCAAGAACACTAGAGCGGGTTATCATTTCCTCCTCCAGGGGATCTTCCTGATTCAGGGGTTGAACCTGTGTCTCCTGCTTGGGAGGTGGATTCTTTACCCCCGAGCCATCTGGGAAGCCCATGTGAATTAACTGCAGACTATCAATACTGTATTCAGCTAACCCATTTGCTATCTATTTGCCTACTTAGAATATTCAGTTACATTTTCCACCATGACAACCAGTTCTGAAAAGCACACCTGTTTTTCATCATGTGCACAAAATAACCCTTTGTAACCGTGAAACTAGCTGTTTCCTGCAGTCAAGGGCTTCTGGTCTCTGGTCTCTCTTGATAATGAGGAAGGTTATCAAGGAATGTTATAAAGGGGTTTCCTTCACTGTTTTTTAAGGTGAATCTGATGATGTGTAAATTCTCTTCCAAATCTGAAGCTGGAGGTTTCCTTGAGTTTGGAAAAAAGATATTAAATAAGAATGTCACGGGGTTTTCTTTGAGTTGTAGGGTCACAGGGCAAGTGCAAGGGAAGATAACCATGGAACCTATGGTTAGAAGGTCCTTTAGCAGCCCACCTCTTGATGGGTGTCTTTATGCCACAACCAGGATGTGTTGGAACTGTCATTATTCTAAGCAGTGCTCATTAAGTCATTCATCAAACATTTATTGAACATACATTATGTGTCAGACACTGAAGAAGAAAACAAGATCTCTCATGCAGTGGAGAAATATGTAATATGATGTCAGGTGCTTTTCTGGGTTGAATTGGACCCTCTCCCCCAAATTTATATTTTGAAGCTCTAAGCCCCAGTACTTCTGAAGGAGACTACATTTAGAGATAAGGCCTTTAAAAAGTGATTAAGTCATATGAGGCCACTGGGATGGGCCTTAATCCAATCTGACTGGTATCCTTATAAGAATAGGAAATTTGAACCAGGACAGGGAAGCAATCTGGATGTCCACTGACAGATGACTGGGTAAAGAAGATGTGGTACACACACACAATGGGATTTCACTCAGCCATAAAAAGGAACAAAACTGAGTCAATTGTAGTGACGTGGATGAACCCAGAGCCTGTCACACAGAGTGAAGTAAGTTAGAAAGAGAAAAACAAAAGTGGGATATTAACGCACGTATAATCTAGAGAAATAGTGCTGATGAGCCTCTTTGCGGGGCAGGGATAAAGGGGCAGATGCAGAGAAAGGGCTTGCGGGCACAGTGGGGGAAGAAGTGGGGGACAGGCTGAGAGAGCAGCGCTGCCATATCTGTGCTGAGGGCGTTCAGCCGCGACCGACACTCCCCCTCCTCCAGGGGATCTTCCCCGCCCAGGGATCCAACCTGAGGCTCTTTGTCTCCTGCATTGGCAGGCGGGTTCTTTACCACTAGCGCCACCTGGGAACTGCCGTGTGTAAAACAGACTCTATTCCAGTGAAATAAAGTAGGAAATTTGGACATACAAGAAGAAACCAGGGGGCAGGTACTTAGAGGAAAGGGCGCTGAGGACACAGTGAGGACGGCAGCCAGGCCTCAGGAGAAACCAAACCTGCTGATCTTGGACTTCTAGCTTCCGGAACAATGGGGAAACAAATTCCTGTTGTTTAAGCTACGCAGTCTGTGGGCTTTTGTTCTAGCTGCCTAAGCAAACAACTGTAGCAGTGATACAGAAAGATAAAGCCGAAAAAAAGAGATGGATAATGAGGAGGTTGGTGTTTTTATTAGGGTGGTCGGGAAAGCACTGCTCTCTGAAATAGTTCATCTGATCCTGTGATAATCGTCACTTTACAGATGAGGGAACGTGAACTCGGAAAGGCTGAATGACATCCACAAAGTCGCACAACTGAGAAGCCACAGGGATTCCGACTTCTGTCTGTTTTGGCTCCACATTCCTCTTGTGTCCCTCTGTGCTGTGCTGCTTGGTTTTTTTGTTTTTTGTTTTTTTAAAGAGGGAAGACTCACATAAAGACGATACTTTATAATTTCCATCCGTGCTCTCACATTTGATCCTCGCAATAAGCTTATTTATGTAGAGAGACGATCTCACCTCCTCCCCCTGGCTCCCCTGCCCTCCTGCCTCCTCCCAACTCCTCCTCCACTTCCTCCTCTTTCTTAGCATCTTTGTTTACTGAGGCTCAAAGAAGTTGAAGAATTGGCCCGATCTCAAGCCGCATTGTAAAAGTGTCAGAGCTAGAACTGAATTCTACTCCATTGATCTTTGCATTTTGTTCGGAGAAAGTGTTTCGTCTTCAGACAAAGCCTTGATCAGTTCTCAAAATTTACATTGTGTGACAGCCTTGTACTCTCACCCGGACCCCCGCGGTGATCAGCTGGGCCATCATCAGCAGCACTTTAAACTCATTTTTTTTTTTTTTTTGAGATCCCAGCCCCTCCAGTCCCCCTATCCCCATGACCCTGCACAGCCCATCAAGCCTCCTGCCACTGGATAAATCAACCTACTGTTGAGAGTTAATTTGTCTGACTATAAAGTGCATTCAATAAGTGTAAAACAAAACTAATTGGTTCTCTTCCATACAAATTTAATCATACCATAAAATAAGATCAATGCAAATAAAAACCATTGAGTAGGTTAAGTGTCGAGCATCCATAAAGGGTGGGGGACAGGGAACGGCCTGGGCGCATCATCCTAGGAATTGGAATCTGGGCTCCTACTCACACGGGCATTAATCACTTTGCCGCGCCTGAGTTGACAATAGCCGGACTGTGTTGGAGGGACTCAGCAAATATCCTTCTTTTGTGCTGATTATGTGCAGGAGATGATTTCCTCATTGATTTGGGGTGCCTGTGTTATCAGCTAATACATTCTGGGTAATATTCACTCGGCGCAGGTTCCAGGCGTCTGCACTCCACACCTTGCCAGCAGGTACTGCCCAAACAGTTTTAGCACTGACTGTCTTCATTGTAGATAAAGAGTCTGGGGTCTGTGGAATGCACTTCCCCAAGAGTTAAATAATACAGAGATGGAAGGGCCGTGGAGACCTCTTTTGTGCACAGTTTATTTGGGCTTGCAAGGGCAGGTAAGCTGGGTAGAATCTGGTGATTTCTGAAGCATCTAATCTTTTGTTTTATTGTTACCCTTATCTGAGGGGGCAAATACAGGCATTTACACCACTTACCTTTGTTCATCTATCAGAAAGATGAAATCTATCTTGGTTCCTCTCCACATCAGCCGGGATCACTAGAATTACCTGGAAGCTGAGCCCTGTTCAGACTCTGAGCAGGACCTGTCAGGACGGGTCCCTGGGGAAGAGCAGCTCTGTAGTGGGTCTTGCCGGCCATGGAGAAACCTCCTCTCCAAACTCCTGCCCAGTGAGGTGGGGTGGGGTGGGTGTGGTGACTGTCTTTCTATTTTCCATTCTGACCAAAGCCCTTGCCAAACTCACACCAAAGCAGACATTCCACTGGAACCAGGACATTGCTACCTGTGAACTCTGAGCATCACCCTGGCCTGGAATGGACTGAGGCCACATGCCATGTGTCTGGATCTCTTTGATGTAGACCTGCTTGTTATGGTTGTCTGCTGAAATCAGTTCTCTCTCTCTTCCTTTCCTTTCCTTCCTGCTTCTACTTCCCATTCCCCAAGTGGCATAAACTCAGATCCGTTCTCCTTTTCTGCTGCTGCAACAGACGGACATGGATGTCCAGCTGGGGACTGCAGTTCTAAGCCTCCCTTTGCTATTAGGTATGGCTGTGACTGAGTTCTTTTCCAAGGGAAGGTAAGTAGTTGTGATGTGGGTGGAAAGGATCAGTGAGACTTTGAAAGTATTTGAGAAGGAAACATCACTATCAGCCTGGCTCTCTGAATGCCAGTGTGGACCAGAACCCCTGCCCATATGCAATATCTTCCCTGGACTGACAGTGTGGGGGAGAAATTTCTATTGTATCTGAGATATGATATATTTGAGTCAATTCGTTACCACACTGCTGCCACTTCTCACTGATACATTCCATTATGCCTTGTCTTTGGAGGCATGTCTAGGATACATCTTCAGCCTCTGAGCAAGCTAACTAGACCTACTATCTAATGAGATTTTAGTTCTTTGATCTCATCCATTCTTCATTTTCCCACTCCCAATGGAAATAGTTTTCTTTGTTTTAATCGACTGCAGAATTAATACATGCTTATTGTAAAAGCAGTCAGACATTGAAGACTTGCACAAAGATAAAGTTTAAATCACTATTAACTACACTATCCAGAGGTAAACACCCTAAATCTTTTCCTTTAAATATACACATCTATATACAAATATTTTTTCTTTCTTTTTAAAAAATTATTATTTATTTATTTTTTAATTTTTTACTAAAAATTAATATACATAAAGAAAAGTTCACATATCATGAAAGACAGCTTGATCAATTTTCATAAGGTGAATATACCCTTGTTACTGGCAAGCTGAAGAAACAGAACATTCTTGCACTCCAGAAATCCTCTTCATTCTTCATTCTGATTGTTATCCAAAGGTAAATATTCCCTTTAAAATTTTATTTTATTTTTATTTTTAAAAACACATCATACTTATTAAAAATTAATAGATGCCCTTAAATTAATGTATCACAAATTAATATTTAATTTATGTTTTGATTATTTCTTCTTTTCATTGAAAACAATGCTACACCTCTTTCTACATTTTTTTCCTCCAAAAAGTGCAGTCATACAAGTTGACTTTCTGGATAAAACGTATAAACACTTTGGGTATTCTGAAAACATCTTTAAAATTTTCTCAGTAGAAATACTGTACCAATCAATATTCCTATTTTCCTATGATCTGAAATATATGACACTTATGCATTTTCCTTCTCATGTAGCAACATTTATTGGGTTGGAGATCTATCTTTTTTTGGCTTCCCCGGACATTTCCGCCCTCATTTCCCTTCTTCTGGTCAGGGTACCTAACCCTCCTGGTGATTAGAGTGATCATGTGACCCAGATCTGACCAATCACAATCCTCTTTGAAATGGGTGTGTGATCCAAGCAGAGCCCATCAGAGTTCTTCCCTGGGATTTATATACAAACAATGGAGGAGAGACTTTTTCATCTGCCAGTTTTGGTATACTGGGGGGATATGAATTTGGGGGCTGTCTGTGGCCATCTTTCCAATCTAGAGAGGTCTTTGTTTTTTAGGGTTGTGTTTAGAATGAAACTAGAAACAAACAGAAATAAGCCATAGGATTTGAGAAAGTAGGAGAAAAGAGTTGGGATAAGACTGAATTCCTGAGGCTCTGGTTTTGTGGGATTTGATCACAGGAATCCTTCTGTTTTGTGAGCCGTGAGCCAATGAATTAAATTTTTGCTTAAGCTGGTTTAGATTGAATTTCTGTTACTTACAACTGCAGGGGTTGTGGCTATTGCATATTTCCATAGAAACATGAGACGCAAAACGGGAGGAGTACTTTCTGACATGGCGATATCACTTGGGAAGAAAGATTAATTTAGTCACATTCGGTTTCAAAAAAACCAGAGTTAGTTGTTAACAAGCCTTCAACTGAGGAAGGGGAGAGTCTTTGCTTATATTGCTCTGGTGGTGATGCTTGAAATTTATTTGCAAGTTGCTCTCCAAATGTGAGGGTCTGTATTTAGAACTTTGTCAGTAGGCAGGGAGTGTCAGAAGTATGCCAATTTTATAGGAGAGGACACTAGGACTCCAAGCAGTATTGTTGCCTAGTTCAAGTGACTTTAAGCATGGATGGAGTGGATGTCTCTGGTGGTCCAATGGTTAAGATGCTGCACTTCCATTGCAGGGGCCACAGGTTCAATCCCTGGTTGGGAAACTAAGATCCTGCATGCCATGTGGCATGGCCG
>SJYA01002938.1:1141108-1160345 GCA_006410615.1 Neotragus moschatus | reverse complement strand
GGGGGGGGGGTCCAGCATATGTGGAGGACCAGAAGTCTAGACGAGTGGTCTGCCTGTGGTGCTGGTGGTGGTGTGTGTGCATTTGTGCAGTGATGGTGGGGCATCCAGGCATGCCTTAGAGAAGCCACCTATCGCTGAGAACCCACCTACCAGGAATCCAGGAGGATGGTCCCTGCTGGGAATCTGGCAGGGCAGGGAAACATCCTTTCCCCGAAGAATTCTGAGTAATTGGAGAGGTTTGCTAGGCTGGGGTGGAAGAGTGGGGAAGGGGAAAAGGCAGGTCTGAGAGTCTGCAGAATGGAGTCCAAAGCAGAAGCACCATCTATGACCACCCAGGTGACAACCAGTCCTTGGCAGTTCTGAGACTGAGCGTCTTCATGTCCAAAATGACATCAGAGAACCTACCTCAGTAAAGGGCAACTTACCAGTAATGGACACAGAAACGTGGGACTCAGAACCTCCTTCTTCGGGAAAGGTGCTAAGGGGGTGGGAGTCACCACACGTTAGCATCAGTGTGGGAGCGAAGGTCTCAGGATTTCTCTCAATAAAACTCCTACACCCCAGGGTTTCTGCATTTGCTATTCCTGTTGCCCCTAACACCCTTTTCCCACTTCCTATTTATATTTATCTTTCAGAATTCAGTTTAAGTACCATTTCCTCTATGAAGCCTTCTGCTCTCCACATTTGCCCCAGAACAGATTAAACTTCTAGGAACCCCCGAACTTCTATTTTCAGCATGTATCATTATTTGATGATCTGCTTTCACAACCATCCTTGGTTAGACCAAAAGTTTGTTGAACATCATTTCTGGCGTGTAGTTGGCCCTAATGTTTGTCGAATGAATAACCGAGTGAATGAAGAGTTTGGGACACCTTCTTGGAGTCCAGCAGGGCCGGTGACTCCAGATTAAGTTCAGGAGATGGTATCCTACCATGATTTGTACCTGGGGGGTAGACAGAGACAGACAATGGGGTGGACTAATACCCATCCTGAATACTCTTTCTTCCAGAGTAGTTGAGAAAGGTCACACATTGGGTCCTTAATGGTCCCCAAAGAGAAGTCCATCTTGTGTATCACTTGGCTCTCCAGCCACTCACCCATCACTGACTCTTTCTAGTCCTGAGTCTCTGCCTCTGATTCTCTCCTTCTGCTTCCTGGAATCAGACTTCACCCTGAGCTGCTGGGGCTCTGCCTTCTTCCTTGTGATTTATCAGCACAACACCTCTTGCCGTTCTACTCCTTCATTTGTCTGCTCTCAATAATTATTTAAACTTTATTAGGTATTTATCAAGTAAACTGTCAGCCTCTGAAGTTTGCTTATTGTAGCCAGAGGTTGAGAAGGGCAATTTGTATGCATCTCAGCGCTCACACGGCAAATCCTCTCTCTGGATTGAAATTATGATATGAACATGATGTTTTATGAGATAATAGAAGGAAGGTTCCAAATTCTGGGGCTGGATATATATATATATATTTTCCCCCTGAGCTTTCCTGAGGAAGAAATATGCAAGCAGCTCAGATGGCTGGGTATTGGCAAGGAGGGTGTAGAAATGCACTCGCTATGGGCAGTCAAGAAGGAGCAGATGAATGGTCCAGCTCAGATGGCCTTTAAATTCATGAGATGGAGTGCAAGCCAAGTTAAATACTGCTGGGCTCTTGAGCTCCCTGAACTCTGCTGAAACGGAAGATTAATCTGGCTGTAGGGCACCAAAAGGGTGCCACCAGCTGGGGAGAGCTGAGAAGGCAGAAAGCCCAGGAAAGACATAGTGGCAACACTGTAGGTGAGTCATTAAGTCCTGAACCAGAACAGATAGTGGGATGGGTTCAGAGGGCAGAGTCTTTGAAGGGGGTGAAAATCACAGGGTTAGAGTAGCATAATATAAGTTATCCCATCCTGTTTCCAGTTGATACAGCAGTAAGAGGTAGATGTTTTTATACCATAGTCTTCACAGGTAGAAACCAAAATTCCAAAAAGTAACAGATGAAGACATCTGTTGTTTTTGCTTGTCTGACACCCACTCTACCCTCTTTCTGAGCAACAGCAGCTTGAACTCCTATAGTCTTGGTATTGTTGGGGCCAATTCATTCATTCATTCATTTATTCATGGAACATCTGTTGAACATCTATTGTGTGCAAGACCTTGCGCTAAGCTTGTGAAGATGAATTAGTCATTATGTCTTCCCTCAAGGAAGTCTGTCTACTTGGGGAGGTATTCTGCAAATACTTCACTCCAGTAGAATGTCATAACTTCTAAATAAGGTTGTGATCAGGGTGTACATCATAGGAATTGAGTAATAGAAACTAATCTAAAATGAGGAAATCTTGCAAATGTTTTATATAGGAAAAGGGGCACCTGAACTGGGGTTTTGAAGAATACATAGGAGTTTGTCATTTACACAAGGTGAGGGATGTTCATTTTCAGCAGAGGAAATGGCCTGAGGAAATGTACAGCGACACACCTGTTTGGAAAATAAGCAGCTGTTGGATCTGGTTGGAGGTGGAGGGTGTAGGAAATGAGCTTGGAGAGTTCAGCAGGGCCAGGGGATGAGTAAATGCTAAGATAGGGTCTGGGTATTATCCTGGATGCCATGTGTAGCCTTTGAAGGAGTTTAATGCTAGAAGTGACAAGAATAAATCTGAAATTTGCAAAGCCAGTCCTTGCTGCTATTGGAGGATGAATTAGAGGCTGCCAAGCTTGAGGTAGGGCGGTCACAGAGAGGGCTGCAGAACTCACTGGGGGCAGTAACCATATGGATTTGAGTTAGGACTTGAATCAGTGTTTGAGAAGCTGCAAAATCCAAGATGTGAGGTCCAAAGGGCCTTTCACAGCAGCCTTCTCTGCTTGCACACTTCCCGCAACAGGTGGCTTACTACCTGACAGCTTCCCTATATCTCTCAATTTCCCAGAGACCACTCTGAGATGTGTGGTCCCTCTTCCCTCCTTCTTCCTTCCCTATGGGTTCCTGGAAGGAAGAGATAGAACAATTAACCAAAGGAAGCTGACAACACTGGCCAGAGAGAGCCCCTCCTGCAAGAAGGCTGTGAAGATGGGGGCAGTTTCAGTGGACCCCGAGTCAAGTCGAGGAAAATAAATCAAAGTCTCTCTTGCCCTTATGCATGGGAGGCCAAATTCCTGCTGTCTTGGAAGCCTCTTTGGCCCTCTATGGGTTTCTACACCCTTCAGAGCAAAACAGAGGACCAAGCAACATCCAAGTAGGAAAGGATCTCAGACCAGCTAGCCCAGGGGTTAGTAAATTTTTTCTTAAGGGGCCAGAGAGTAAAAAATTGAGGTGTTGCTGGCCACAACATCTCTGTTGCAATGACTCAGCTCTGCTCTTGCAGTCGTAGAAGACACATAAATGAATGAGCTGGTTGTGTTCTAACCACACTGCATTTATAGAAACATGGCTGGCCCTACAGCTTTAAAGTTGTGCGGAAGACAGGAACACGCTGGAGGCTTAGCCCAAGTCAACATTCTGCCTAAAGCCTGGCAGTCTCCATCAAATTCCAGGGGGACTCTTGCTCCATGGTTCCCCCTCGCATTAAAGCCATCCCCAATTTCCCCAACATGTTAACTCAGTTTCCATGGCGGGCCTCCGTTCCAGACCAACAAGCTCTCCTCTCCACAGGGCGGGGAACCCAATTTCCTACCTTGCTTCTCAACCATTTGGTTAGTTAGAACTTTGGCACTGGGTCCACAGGTTGGTTGCTGATTGCCCAACAGCAGGTGCCGTATGGAAATCTTGCATCTTCTGAGCAGACCCTTTGACAGTATCAAGTGCGTGAACTCTACATGGGACTCTGGTTTCTGCTTATAATAGCCAAATCAGAGGACCCCAGCCTAGATCCTGTTCCCTTCTCTCCTGGGTCTTCTTAGAGACTTCTCACTGCTGTTCGAGAACAGGCTGCAAGGTTAGGGGCTGGGCTGGGGGTTCCTGGTGTGGTAGGAGATTGGGGGTAGGACAAAGAGCAGATGAGAGGGAAAATCTGGAACTCCTGGTCCAACCGAGGCATATAATTGCCTGGCTGCTATGAATTCTTTTAAATGTTTTGACAATCCCCAATCCATCAGAGCCTTTAATTGGGTTTTGACTGAGTTGTTCTATATGTAAATACCAGTTACTGGTGAGGTTGTTTATAGCCAAACTGTCTGTTTATGCAAATTGTGTTCCAAGATCACAGCGTTTTCATTGCAGGATAAAAACATTCCTTTTATTTAATGCCAAATCGCTTCCTCTTTGGGCTGGGGTTTATTTTCCTCTTTGGCTTTTAAACACAGCACAGCAATTTGGTGAGCCAGAGTCGGGCGGGGTGTGCTGGAGTCAGGGAGGGGGTCCCACCCAGCTACCCAGCTGAGGCCACGAAGCCTCCTAAAGAGGCAGCAGTGAAGAAGGCTGTTTGGGTTTCACAGATTCACGGAGCTGCGCTCTTGGCCCTGTCAACACCCAGCATCCCCCCACCGCCAAGGTAGATATGGGCCCTTGCTGCCCCTCAAAACAGTTGTGTTTGGGTGATTCTTACTATCTAAGCGGTCCTTTATCATGATTTAGAATTTGCCCTCTTGAAACAGACCCTCAGGTTTCTCCAGTGTCTCCCAGGTTTGCCTGACTCCTCACCGCTCACCTGGATGAATGGATTAGCACCTCACTCCCCTCAAATAATCCCCTCAGAGCCCATAGTGGATTTTTGGCATCACAGATCTCTCCTTTCTCTCTGCCTTTTGCCCTCAAGATAAAAGCTGCAGATGGTCTCTTGGATGGTCTTTTATGCCCCTCCAGGTTATCCTCGAACCCTAAACTCCAGCTTTACTGAATTGTTTCAACGCTTTTTCCCCTGGCCTCTCAAATGATGCTGCAGAAATAAAATGCCAGATTGGTGCCACAACACATTCCTTCAAATTGATATTCCCCAGTGTACTGAACTGAACTCTGATGATACAGCAGTGACCAACACAGAGAATGGCTCGGCCCTCATGGAATTTATCTCCCAGTAGAGCTTACATTGGAGTAGGAAATGGCAACCCACTCCAGCGTTCTTGCCTGGAGAATGCCATGGACAGAGGAGCCTAGTGGGCTACAGTCCATGGGGTGGCAAAAGAATCAGACACAACTGAGTGACTGAGCATTCATCTTGGGCTTCCCTAGTGGCTCAGCTGATAAAGAATCTGCCTGCAATGCGGAAAATCTGGGTTCAGTCCCTGGGTTGGGAAGATCTCCTGGAGAAGGGAATGGCTACCCACTCCAGTATTCTGGCCATGGACTGTATAGTCCATGGGATCACAAACAGTCGGACACAACTGAGTGACTTTCACGATTAAATATCACAGAGCTTACATATAAATTCCTGGCTTCCAGTCTCAGCTAGCGAATGCCTCCTGACTGTGGGCTCTCCACAGGCAGTATGAGTTCCAGCCTTTCCTCTTACCAAGCTCCCTGCCATGATTCTCTTCTCTGTCTTAGTAAATTAGCCATCCTTCTGCTTTGCAAAGAAAATTGTAGCCAGGAAGAAAAATTCCCTCCCTTTCTTCTCCACTTGAAGCCCATGCCTTCGTCCTCCTTGCTCCATTCTCATCTCGGAGGGAAAGCATGACGTGTGCATTCTGAGTCGCTTCAGTCTGTCCTGCTCTGTGTGATCCTGTGGACTGTAGCCCACCAGGTTCCTCTGTCCCCAGGCAAGAATACTGAAGTGGGTTGCTTTGCCCTCCTCCAGGGGATCTTCCTGACCCAGGGATCAAACTTGAGTCTCATGTCTTCTGCATTGGCAAGGACTTCTTTACCACTAGCGCCACCTGGGAAGCCCATCAGAGGGAAAGCAGGTAAGGGGAATCTACCTGTCTCCCTGAGACCACATCCTCCTGCCCACTCAGGGAGTCTGCTCTGGGGACTGTCATTCATTTCCCCTACACGTTTATCTCAGCCTCCTTACTCTCTGCCATCACCATTTCAACATGCTCAGGACCCTCTCCCACTCTGAAATTACAGCTTTATAACAATACTGCCTCAATTGCCCACAGTTTCTCAAACAGTGGGAGATTTGGAAAGCAGATGCCTGGGCCACATCTCAGAGCAATTAACACCATCTACGGTGGTGGGGAGCCCCAGAGTCGATACCTTTTGAAACTTTCCCAGGTGATTCCAGAATTAGCCAGAGTTGAAAATCACTGCTACTGTCTTATCACTTCCCTTCCTGCCATAGAAAATCTATTTAGAATTAGCCCCAAGATACTGTCTCCATTTCCCATCCATCCTTCGACGGACTCCTCAGTCCAGTGCCAGCATTGTTACGTCAGTTCACTAACATGCTTTGACAGTCTAAATCCAGCTGACACTCCCCTTGACTTCCGGAGCATCTGATACCACTGACTACACCTTCCTTCTAGCAGTGGCTCTCTGGTCCCCGTGATGCCGACCTTTGCTGCTGCTGCGTTTATTCCTCCCTTACCTCTTAAATGGGTTTCCCTTCCTCTAGCCATTGTTTTGGGTACTGGTGTGCCCAGCATTTCATTCTCTCTTCTCCCTGGCTAATGTATTATTTCTGTTTCTATAATGGTGGTTTCCTAATTTCCATCTCTAGCCCAACATTTTTCAAGCTCCAGAGACTTCTCTTCCACTACCTGTTGCATGTCTCACACGACTCTTTTTTAAACCAGATTCCCCTCTTTTACTCTGCATCCTCAGATGACCCCATCAGGCTATCTAAACCTGAAGTCTAAGGTCATTTTTGTTTATTTCTCTATCTCTCTTTCACATGCAGTTGCTCACTGGGTCCTGAGAAACTCCACAGCTTAAATACTTATTGAGTTTCTCTGCTTCTCGCCAGCACAGTCCCCCCCCCCCACCACCACCCCCCCCCCCCCCCCNATCCTCAGATGACCCCATCAGGCTATCTAAACCTGAAGTCTAAGGTCATTTTTGTTTATTTCTCTATCTCTCTTTCACATGCAGTTGCTCACTGGGTCCTGAGAAACTCCACAGCTTAAATACTTATTGAGTTTCTCTGCTTCTCGCCAGCACAGTCCCCCCCCCCCACCACCACCACCCCCACACCCCTGCCAGATTGTAGTCACTGTCTTAGTTCAGGCCTTCATGATTTCTCTCTTAGATCGCTTTCTTAGTCTCATCTCCTTTAAGTCATTCTCCATACTGTCGCCACAGTGATTGCTCTGTAAAATCTGACTGTACCTTTTCCCCTTAAAGCCCACCTTTGGAAGATTCTCGGTAGCACAAATATTAAAATCCAAGGTCCTTGAGATGCATGTGATTGTTACAATTGAAAAGAAATATGACTTAAAGAAAAATGCCAGTAGATACAGGTATGGGATGAGTGCAGGCAAAGATTAGGTTTTTGACACACAGATGGATAACCAGAGCAGGAGGCACTATTGCTCCTAAGTAGAGGGACCGAGTTCCCTGACCTTCAAGTCCCATGACTTGACTTTCAGGGTCCATGAAGAAACCTCACTGCTTCAACAGGTTTGTTTTATTTGTTTCTTTTTATTTCACTCTCAAGTGCAGTAGGGATGTTGGTTATGCACATATCTGCCAACCAGGTGCCAATAAAGGATGATGACACCAACACCTTTTGGGGCACTTCCCGCAAAGATGGCAGAAGCCAAAGTCAATTTCCCTCCCACTCCCACTGCCAGGGAAGTCCAGCCTTCATGCCTGTTCAGTTTGTTCTGCAGCCTGGCTTCTGCCTCTTCCTCTCTCTCCAGCCTTATTTTTCCACTGTCCCCTACCTCACACCATATGCTCCAGCCACACTTAAGTATTCGCAGATATATAAATGTGTCACCGTCCCTTTTGCCTCACTGCATTTGTCTGTGTGGCTCCTCTTGCTTGGAGCCTGGGTATTTCCTTCTTATCCTTCAAGATTCACTCAGCATATATCCGAATTAATGACATTAATTTAAATATGACAGATAATGTAGAGTTGCTGAAATAGCTTTTCACTGGCAATGTGAATACAGTATTGACAGTTTCAGGGAAAGATCTTTTGAGTGTATTGTCAGTTCTATGATGGAAAAAAAAATCTTCTTTTCAAATTCTGACAACTTGACAATTTTTTTATCTGCATTATGATAGTTAAGACTATGAACTTTAAGAGCAACATGCATGGGTTAAAATCTTACTCCTACCATTTATCAGTTAGAGACTCAGGCAAATTATTAATATCTCTGTGCCCCAGCTTCCTTATTTACAAAATGGGATGATAATAGATACATCACAGCGTTGCTATGATGATTATCTTGGCTTATAGAAGTAAATCTTTATGAGTGTTTGATGTTATCATGGTTATTATACAATAAAGGAAACATCACTTGGCACAAAATACTTTTTATTAATCCATCTCTCTGTGCATTTTTCATTAGCCAGGACCAGTTAAGGAGACACAACTTTGAGTCGTATTGATCCTTATACAAGCATAAACTCAGGCATTAACATTTTGTGACAGCACCTTCAGATGAAATGGGCTCATCCTCTCGGGGGATCTTGTGTCTGCAATTTTGCCTTATCCTCACTAGATAGAAATACTATTAGTTGAACTGGGTGGACTAAAAAAGTCAGGAAGTTGAGAAAGCTAAGGTTAATTGGATTTCTCCAAGAATAATAACCCACAGACAGGTTTTCTTTTCTTCTTCTTCTTTTTTTTTTTTATTTAATAAAATAAACTCCTTATTTAAAGTGTTTAAAAAAAGATTCTTTCAGGACTTCTCTTGTGGTCCAGTGGTTAGCAATCTACCTGCCAATGTGGGGGGCATAGTTTTGATCCCTGGTCCAGGAAGATTCCACATGCCATAGAGCAACGAATCCCATGGGCTACAGTTGCTGAGCTCTTCTGCCACAACTACTGAAACCTGCGTGCCTAGAGCCAGTGCTCCACAACAAGAGAAGCCACCACAGCAAGAAGCCTGTGCACTGCAGCTAGAGAGTAGCCCCTGTTTGTCACAGCTAGAGAAAGCCCACAGGTAGTGATGAAGACCCAGTCTAGCCAAACGTAAAATAAAAAGATTCTTTCAGACTTCAGTTGTCTATTAATACATTTTTATTCATCACTAGACTGGAAAGTCCACCATAGGTAGGATTCATGTCTTTTCATTTTTGTTTCTTTACTGCTTGGTAAAAAGCCTGGCAGATCTTTGGCCTCATTAGATATTTGTGGAATGAGTGAGTGAATGAATGTCAAATGGGCTCTTGGCTAAAGCATTCAGGGCTTCAAACTTTGGTCAAGGCAAATTAATTCCAAACCTGTTCGAAAATGGTCACCTCTATTTTGATTTCAAGGGCTTCCCTGGTGACTTAGACAGTAAAGAATCTACCTGCAGTGCAAGAGACATGGGTTTGATCCCTGGGTTGAGAAGATCCCCTGGAGAAGCAAATGGCAACCCACTCCAGTAGTCTTGCCTGAAGAATTCCATGGACAGAGGAGCTTGGTGGGCTACAGTCCATGGGGTCACAAAGCATTGAATACAACGGAGCGACTTTCACTCACATTTTGATCTCATCACCTGGGTGGAATTTATTGCTTTTTGATGTTGTCTTATTTATTTATGTGCTTACGTGCAGTCATCTACCCCCTGCACTAGAATGGAGACTTCACAGGGCAAGCATCTTGCTCATACCTGAATGTCTAAGAGCCAGCTCAATGCCTAACACAGTGCTGATGCCAGATGCATGTTTGTTACATGAATAAATGACCTTACTTTGATGATGGGCAGCCTGCAGGGGGTCTGGAACATTGAGCTGACTTTACAAAACAAAGTACAGGGAAAAGTGAGCGTTTAGGGCAAACAGCATACTTGGGACCAGCTTCTTTGATTCTCTGCCCACAGGTCTCTGTACCACAGGCTACAAACTGAAAAAATCAGGAAGCTGGGAGCAGTGTATCTGTCCCTGGGGTGGGTACAAAGCTCCCAGGAAGCCTTCATTAACAGTGCAGGGTCACTCCCCTATTCCCCCCTTCATATTCATCAGGGGAGCCACAATTATCTCCTCCCTGGCTGGAGGCAAACTGTCTGTGTAGCCTTGTAAGAAGTTATGTTTAAAAGCTGGACTAAAGCTTTAGGTCATTTATAATCTACTAAATATTTAAGAATGTATGTCTTAAGGCACCTGAAAATTGCAGATATATTTTGTAGTCTCGTTTTGGGACATAGATTAGGTACTAGCAATGTTTGGGAAAAATCAGGGCTAAAGAAAAGGCTGGAAAATCTGACAATGGAAATGCTGAGTGGTGGAGGGCATCGTTAGTGAAAAAGTATCTGATATTCAAGCACCAGTGGTCCCGTAGGAAACAAAGCTGAGACAGAAGGTGGACTGGAGGTCAAATCTGAGGATGAAGGCCACGGAGACAAAATGATCAGGGTGGTTATTAGAAAAGGAATCGGGACAGACCCAGGGTGTTTGGGGCAGAGGAATGAAAGGGTCTGGGTTAAATGCCAGGGAAAATGGATTGGCCCCATGATGCTGATCTTTTTATCTGCTTTTAACATTTTAATTGATTTACGTAATTGTTTTCCAGTCTCTAAGTCATGTCCAGGTCTTTGTAACCCCATGGCTCCCATGTCCTTCGCTGTCTCTTGGAGTTTGCTCACATTCGTGTCTGTTGAGTCAGTGATGCTATCTAACCATCTCATCCTCTGCAGCTCCTTTTGCCTTCAATCTGTGTGATACCCATATGGTTACAAAAAAAAAAGAAAAGAAAAGAAAGCGACAGCAACAAAACAAAATGAAAAGCTCAGATAATAAAAGAGGCAATACATTGAAAATAATTCTCCCCCAGTCTCTAGCCACCTACCTCCCAGACTGCCATTCCTCATTCCCAGGGGCCACAGCCATATTCTGTTTTTAATGTACCTCTCAAGATGCATTACACGTGCACATTAATTTCTACCTCGATAGAAGGATCTGTTCCATACCTTTCCTTCCTCTATATCAATAGATCGTATATCTTGAGTATCATTTCATATCAGGACATAGCAATGACCCTTATTATTTTAACAGCTGCATTGTATTCTATTAAAATGTAGCACTGTAATTTATTTGACCTGCCCTTTATAGAGGGATGGCTACGTTGTTTCCAGTCTTTTGCCTCCGTGAATGGTTTTGCAAAGGATATTTCTCTACAACTGTCTCTACATCATGCACGAATATATCTGTATGATGCCTTCTAGAAGGGAAATGACTGGGTCAAGTGTGTATCTGTATCACTCACTGTGATAGGTATTGTCAAAATTGCCCTCCAGGGAGACTGTACCACATTTATACTCTCGCCAGGCACGTATGCTGGTGAATCTTCTCACATCCTCGCAAACAATTTATTGGCAAACATTGCCAAGTCTTGAAAAAATTGAGGTATAATTCATAACCAGTAACATGCACAGACCTGAACTGTACAGTTTTGGCACATACATAAACTCACACCCTAATCAAGACTGAGAATAATCCCCTCACTTCAGAAGGTTTTTCTCCTGCCCTTTTCAAGCCAATTTTGGCTCCCGCTCCAAGAAGCAACCACAGCTCTGATTTTTTTTTTTTTAAATCAGCATTGGCTTTTGTTCTTGACTTTCATATAAATAGAATTATACAGTGAGTTCTCACTTGTGTTTGACTTATTTTGGTTGATGCAAGGTCTGTGAGACTGATACGTGCTATTAGCAGTATTTGCTTCTTTTCCTTGGTAAATCCTGTCCCAACATGAAGCTTTCTCAAGATTTGTTTGTCCGTTCTCCTCTTGATGGACATTTGAGTGGTTTTCAGTTTAGGGCGATGATAAAACGTAAGGAAAGTTGCTCAGTCGTGTCTGACTCTTTGTGACCCCATGGACTATACAGTCCATGGAATTTTCCAGGCCAGAATACTGGAGTGGGTAGCCTTTCCCTTCTCCAGGTGATCTTCCTGACCCAGGAATTGAACTGGGGTCTCCTGCATTGCAGGCAAATTCTTTACCAACTGAGTTATCAGGGAAGCCCTTGAGTGATGATAAGTAAAGCTATAAGAATATTCTTGAACAACTCTTTGGGTGGACATATGTTTTTGTTTCTCTTGGGTGCAGGTTCAGGGGTAGAATTGCTGGATGATATTGAAGCTGTACCTTTAATCATATAAAAGACCATCAAACTATTTTCCGAACTGGCTGTACCATTTTACACTCGCAACAACTATCTTTGGTGTTCTCCATCTTTTTCATAAGAATCATTTTATTGGGTATGAGGTTTTATCTCATTATTTTAATGGGTATTTAATGAGTTTAATGAGTTTTAATGTGTACTTCCCTGATGACTCAAGATATTGAGCACATTTTCAAGTGCCAATAAGTCATTCATGTATCTTCTTTTTAAAATGTCTAAGTCTTTTGACAATTTTTTACTGGGTTCTTTTTCTTTTATTATTGATTTGTAGGAGTTCTTTATGTAACATGGATACTATTCTCTTNTGATCTTCCTGACCCAGGAATTGAACTGGGGTCTCCTGCATTGCAGGCAAATTCTTTACCAACTGAGTTATCAGGGAAGCCCTTGAGTGATGATAAGTAAAGCTATAAGAATATTCTTGAACAACTCTTTGGGTGGACATATGTTTTTGTTTCTCTTGGGTGCAGGTTCAGGGGTAGAATTGCTGGATGATATTGAAGCTGTACCTTTAATCATATAAAAGACCATCAAACTATTTTCCGAACTGGCTGTACCATTTTACACTCGCAACAACTATCTTTGGTGTTCTCCATCTTTTTCATAAGAATCATTTTATTGGGTATGAGGTTTTATCTCATTATTTTAATGGGTATTTAATGAGTTTAATGAGTTTTAATGTGTACTTCCCTGATGACTCAAGATATTGAGCACATTTTCAAGTGCCAATAAGTCATTCATGTATCTTCTTTTTAAAATGTCTAAGTCTTTTGACAATTTTTTACTGGGTTCTTTTTCTTTTATTATTGATTTGTAGGAGTTCTTTATGTAACATGGATACTATTCTCTTGTCAGATGTATATTTTCTCCCAGTTTGCGGCTTGCTTGTTTTTTTTCTTTTTGTTGTTGTTGTTGCTGCATGTTTTTTTTTTTTAATTTTTATTTTATTTATTTATTTTTCTTTGCTGNATTCCATATATATGTGTCAGTATACTGTATTGGTGTTTTTCTTTCTGGCTCACTTCACTCTGTATAATTGGCTCCAGTTCCATCCACCTCATTAGAACTGATTCAAATGTATTCTTTTTGATGGCTGAGTAATACTCCATTGTGTATATGTACCACAGCTTTCTTATGCCTGTTTTTTAATGGTAAAACTTGATGAGCAAAATTATAAAATACTGATGAATTCCCATTTATTTTCTTTTATAGTTAGCCCTTTTTCTTTCCTAGGAAATCTGTGCCATAGCTGTGAAATTGTTCTCCTATGTTTTCTTTCAGAAATTTTTATAGATTTAGGTTTCTATCTATGATACATCTTGATTGATTTTTTTGGTGTAAGATGTAATATAGAGGTCAAGGTTCAGCTTTCCCGATAAGCTTATCCAGTTGTTCCAGTGCCATTTGTTAAAAAGCTGTTTCTTTTCCCCACTGAATTGCCTGGTTATCTTAAGGAACAACACAACAACCAACTGTGTAACTGTGATTTTTTTCTGGATTCCCTCCTCTGTTGCAGTGATTCTTATTGCAATGCCATAATCTCTTTTTTAAATTTTTTATTTTATACTGGATTATAGCTGATTAACAATGTTGTGAAAGTTTCAGCAAAAGGACTCAGCTCTGCATATACATGTATCCATTCTCCCCCACACTTCCCTCCCATCCAGGCTGCCACACAACATTGAGTAGAGTTCCACGTGCTATACAATAGGTTCTTGTTGGTTATCCGTTTTAAATATAGCAGTGTGTACATGTTGACCTTAAACTCCCTAAGTATCTCTTCAATCTCCTGATTATTGTAGCTTTATTATAAATTTTAAGTCAAGTTGTAGAGGTCCTCCAAATTTGTTCAAGGTATTTTTGCTTATACTAGGTACTTCATTTATTAACAAATTTGAAAATCAGCTTGTAAGTTTCTATAAATGGGCTACTGAGATTTTGATTGACTTTCCATAAAAGCTATTGATCAATGTAGCAGAGACATCCCTGATAGCTCAGCTGGTAAAGAATCCACCTGCAGTTCAGGAGACCTCTGTTCGATTCCTGGGTTGGGAAGTTCCCCTGGAGAAGGGATAGGTTACCCACTCCAGAATTATTGAACTTCCTTGGTGGCTCAGATGGTAAAGAATCTGCCTGAAATGGGGGAGACCTGGGTTTGGTCCTCTGGGTTGGGAAGATCCCCTGGAGGAGGGCATGGCAACTCGCTCCAGTGTTCTTGCCTGAAGAATCTCCTAGGACAGAAGATCCTGGTGGGGTAAAGTCCATAGGTTTGCAAAGAGTTAGACACGACTGAATGACTAAGCACAACACAGCACACAGCAGAGACATCACTGTCAACAAAGGTTCATAGAGTCAAAGCTATGGTTTTTCCAGTAGTCATGTACAGGGGAGAGAGTTGGACCATAAAGAAGGCTGAGCACTGAAGAACTGATGCTTTCTAACTGTGGTGCTGGGTAAGACTCTTGAGAGTCTCTTGGACAGCAAGGAGATGAAACCAGTCAATTCTAAAGGAAATCAACCCCAAGATTCATTGGAAGGACTGATGCTGAAGCTCCAATACTTTAGCCACTTGATTTGAAGAGCTGACTTATTGGAAAAGACCCTGATGCTGGGAAAGGTTGAAGGCAGGAGAAGGAGCAACAGAGGATGAGATGGTTGGATGGCATCATTGACTCAATGGACATGAGTTTGAGCAAACTCTGGGGGAATTAGTGAAGGATGGGGAGGTCTGGTGTGGTACATGCAGTCCATGAGGTCGCAAAAACTCGGACATGACTGAGTGACTGGACAGAAATAACAATGAAAGGAGACTTTATCCTAACAGATTAAGTCCTCCAGTCCACCAGTCCATGAACATAGTATACTTCTCCATTTATTGGGTTGTGTTTAATTTCACTTAGCAATGTATTGATGTTTTGTAATTTTTAGCACACACAGAATTCTTGCATAGCATTAATTTAATCTATTTCTAAAGCTTTTATAGTTTTGGTACCATAAAATATTAATTTAACTGTCAATTAGTTATTGGTAATATATACTTTGGCCACCTCATGCAAAGAGTTGACTCATTGGAAAAGACTCTGATGCTGGGAGGGACTGGGGGCAGGAGGAGAAGGGGACGACAGAGGATGAGATGGCTGGATGGCATCACTGACTCGATGGACGTGAATCTGAGTGAACTCTGGGAGTTGGTGATGGACAGGGAGGCCTGGCGTGCTGCAAATCATGGGGTCGCAAAGAGTTGGACACGACTGAGTGACTTAACTGAACTGAATATATACAAATTGATTTTTTAATAGTCAACTTACATTTAATAATTATGCTAAATTTTCACATTAGTTCTAGTAGATTTGGGGACAGATTCCTTTGGATTTTCTGCATATCCAATCATGTAAACTTGAATAAAGGTAGCTTTACTTCTTTTCAATGTTTATGTCTTTTATGAGCTTCCATCCAATGTTGAATAGATGTGTGATAAGAGGACATTTTGGCTTTCCCCCCTAGTTTGTTGGGGGATATTCACTCAATATCTTTTTTAAGGTTTAATTGACATATAATTATATTAATTTCAGGTGTACAACACAATGATTCAGTATTTGTATATACTGCAAAATGATCACCACAATAAGTATAGTTAACATTTATCATCATTGATAGTTATTTTCTTTTAAATCTTGTGATGAGAACTTCTAAAATCGAATTTTGACAAACTTTTAAGATCAATATTTATTGACAAAATTTTTGAGATCTGTCAACTTGAAAAATAGTATCTCATTTTTAAAAATTTAAAGAAAGTATTAGCATACCTCCATGTGTTAAAATTCATTTAGATTTATTTTTTTCTATGAACTCATATTTCTATTAGACTCATGAAAAAGTTTGTTTAAATCAGACCCAACTATGGTCTCTCTCTCTTTCTCTCTCTCTTAACCTGAACAATAATTTTATGGTATGTTGTGTTCCTGGAAAGGGTTAGCCTGTACTGGAAACAGTTTTGAAGTCAGACCAACCAATTTCTACTCATTACTCCTGTCTTGGAGCTTACCATGTGTCAGGAACCAAAGCAAATATTTTGCACACTTGATCTTCAAGAGGCAGAATCATGTACCAATGACTGGAGATCTAATACGTTTTCTGGGGGAGGGTCCTTGTGTAAGTTAGCTAATTTCCTTTTCCTTCAGCCTCTTCATTTGTAAGCTGGAGATGATGATGATAGTGCCTAACTCCTGGCATTATTCTGAGAATTAAAGAAATTAATGCCTGAAAAACACATATCACAGAGTCTGATACATGCATTGTAAATGCCGCATATGTACTTTAAAAATTCCTTGTTTCATTATCTTATTAACTCGGTGATAAATGAATTACCTTCATTTTGTGGACAAAAACACGGAGGCCCAGTCAAATTAAGTAATTTTCTGAAAGATATTGTTAGTAACTAATGCACTCAGAATTTGAATCCATCATATTCCAGAGATTTTTTGGAACCAGTGCACTATACTTCTCATGAAATAATCAGGATTTTTAACCATTCTTAGTTATATCATGGTGGTTTAGTTGCTAAGTTGTATATGACTCTTGCAGTCCCATGGACTGTAACCTTCCAGGCTCCTCAGTCTGTGGGATTTCTCAGGCAAGAATACTGGAGTGGGTTGCCGTTTCCTTCTGCAGGGGATCTTCCCAACTCAGGAATCGAACCTGAGTCTCCTGCATTGCAGTTGGATTCTTTACTGACTGAGCTATGAGGGAAGCCCATGGCTTAAGCTTTTGACCTTATTTTGCTCTGCTTGTCCTGATGATTGGCTTCCCTGGTAGTTTAGCTGGTAAAGAATCTGGCTGCAGTGTGGGAGACCCCAACCAGATTCCTGGATTGCGAAGATCCCCTGGAGAAAGAAATGGCCACCCACTCCAGTATTCTGACCTGGAGAATTCCATGGACTGTATAGCCCATGGGATTACAAAGTGTCAGACATGATGGATGATTTTCAGTTTCACTTTTCTCCTGATGATAACCTGCTCCTGAGGGGTTCAAATCTTGCTCTGATCTTTCCAGCTGTGTAACCTCAGACAAGTTACCTAATTTGTTGGAGCCTCCATTTCATCTCTGTAAAACTGTAAAAAGTGGGACAATTAATAATAATAGGAAATAGATGAAGACCAGCCAAGTGAGAACAAACAGAATCTGCTTACTCAGGACTTGCTGTAGCAAGGGAGTCAGCCCACCATCCATCACTCTTGTTTGGCAGAGACTCAGACGCTTTCCATGGAGTGAGGAAGCATTACATCAAATAGGTTTCAGGTGTGCCCTGTTTGGAGGTTGCTGGCATGGGGAAGTTTGAGGTGAGTGAAGCAGAAGTTTCTTATGCCATTAGTTTGGGAAGAGTCTAATTGGCTTTCTCTGATTTCTCTTGAATTAGAAACTGTGGCAAAAAAATAGGGAAACTGAGAGTTGTGAACCAAGTCATGACAATTCTAGGCTGATTTTCCAGAAATTGTGAGTCAGAATTCTATTGTCCTAGGTGGTCTAACCATTATGTTTGTATATTCAGTCTCTCAGTGATAAATACCTTATTCATCTGTTAAGGTGAATTTGAACAATATAGCACCTCACCTGTAGCACCCAGCACAAAGTGTGTCCATGTGCGCTCAGTCGTGTCTGGCTCTTTTTGACCCCATGACTGTGGCCCACCAGGTTCTTTTGTCTGTGGGATTTCACAGGCAAGAATACTAGAGTGGATTGCCATTTCCTATTCAAGGGGATCTTCCTGACCCAGGGATCGAACCTTGAATCTCTTGAGTCTCCTGCATTGGCAGGGGGGCTTCTTTACCATTGCGCCACCTGGTGAGCCCACCTAACACACAGAGAAGTGAAGTGAAGTGAAGTGAAGTGAAGTGAAGTCGCTCAGTCGTGTCTGACTCTTTGCGATCCCATGGACTGTAGCCCAGCAGGCTTCTCAGACCTTGGGATTTTCCAGGCAAGAGTACTGGTGTGGGTTGCCTTTTCTTTTGTGATTGGATTTGAAGATGATTGGCCACCTTGGGAAAAATTCTTGTACTAACTGAATAAAGCCACTTCATCTTCAGATGTGGTGAGAGTCCACAGGATGCTGCGGGTTGAAGCCTGAGAGGGAGGATACAAAACACATATGGGTCCAGTGATCCTCCCCAAGGAAACTCATGGTGTCTTAGGATGATGATGGTGGTTTCGTCACTCAATCATGTCTGACTCTCACAACCCTGTGGAACGGAGCCCACCCAAGCTCCTCTGTCCATGGAATTCTCCAGGCAAGAATACTGGAGTGGGTTGCCATTTCCTTCTCCAGGGAACTTCCCAACCCAGGGATCGAACGTGGGTCTCCTGCATTGCAGGCAGATTCTTTACAGACTTAGCCACCAGGGAAGCTCCTCTCAGAAAGATACAGCTCAGCAAAGTTTTGCCTAAAGCTATAATTCTCAACCCTGGCTGCATATCAGTATCACCCAGGAACTCATAAAAAGTAGTGATGCCTGATTCTGAGTCATTTGGTCTTGAATGGGGTTTGGGTATATTTTTTAAATTCTTAGGGAGATTTTACTATACAACCAGAATTGAAAACTACTGGCCTAAAACATTAATTTCCCCATTTTGTTTTTCCAGCCATCAACTGTTGTACCTATTTTGTGCCCAGGCTATTCCTAGGCTTGTAGATAGAAGCTCATTCATTCATTTATTCATTCAGCCTTCAGCACACGATGCTTGCAGGGTGCTTAGACCCGTGCTGGGTTCACTGGGAACAATGTGAGTAGTGCATTCTTTCTGCTGTATGTTCTACAGACTGGCTAAGAGCATACACGCTTCAGGGTCAGACAGTCATGGGCTCCAATACAATTCTACCTGTTCCCTCTTCAGTGATTTTGGACAAAGTATTCTTAACTTACTGGCTGTAGTGACTACTTGTACAAAATCTAAACTTCTAGCAGACTTCGTTTTCTCATCTATAAAATGGGGATGTATTGGTTGGGATTTGGTTAGGAAAACATAAATCACACTAGGTATTTCAAATGGAGAGGATTTAATATAGGATATTGGTACTGTAGGTGGTAGGGACCTAGAAGGGCAAAAAAAA
>SJYA01002938.1:1110668-1140979 GCA_006410615.1 Neotragus moschatus | reverse complement strand
AGAGGGAGGGAAGAGAAAAGAGAAAAAAAAATGAAGAGAAAAAAAAAAAAAAAAAAAAAAAAAAAAAGGAAGTCGAAGTATCCTAAATATTAGAAATGTAAAAAGTAGTAACCATTCCTCAGCACTGGGGAGGAAAGGGAAGAGGTGATATTATAGAATTTAGGTGCTCATGGGAGAATCTCTTGTAGGTAGGTATTTATCTCTCAAAGGAAAGTCCTCCACAGTAGGGTCTCGTGTCTCAGGGGACACAAGGTGGCTGGCGTTTATACCTGGCGTTTATACTCGGGGGCAGTAAGTGACAGGTGCTGGGCATGGCTAGAACCTTGACCGTCCTTTGCTGTTGGAGGGATGCTGACAGAGGCTAGACAGAATAAGTCCCTTCTCCCCTCCTCCTACCAACCTCTCAGCAATGCCTCCTTCTGGCGAAACCCAAATGGAAGCCAGGTGTCGAGGAATTCTGGGACGTGTAGTGTGTAGACATCCAGCCCCATCATCTAAAAGTGGAGCATAGGTTGGCAAAGGACAGCCTACATGTCAAATCTAGCCTCTTTTCACGTGGCCCACAGACTAAGGATGATTTTAGCTTTTTAAATGTTGAAAAAAAAAATCAAGAGGAGAATCATATTTTTGATGTGAAAATTATATCAAATTCAAGGTTCAGTGTCCATGAATCCCAGACACATCCATTGGTTTATGTGCTGCCTGTGGTTACTTTTGTGCTATGGTGGTGGTGTTGAGTCTTTGTGACAGAGACGTAGGGCTACAAAACTCAAAATGTTTGCTATATTTGGCTCTTTACAGAATATGTGTGCCTCTTTATGCATAATGCTATAGACAGTGTTTTGCGGGCTGAGAGGCTATAAATCAAATAATAAACGACCCTTTGCAGAGCAGAAATGGTGACTGGAGAATGTGTGAAGTGCCTATTAGAGGTTTTAACATATAGAAAATATTTAACCCATTATGAGCATGTCCTGTGTCAGACTCTAGGCGAGGTTTTGAGGTTCTTAGATGAATAAGGAATAGTTATGATTTCGAGGAGATTCTAGCCTCGTAGTGGTGACAATTGGGTAAGGGAGAAACTCAAAGCCATATGATAAATGCATTATTGATATCCTACTGTTTGCCCTTGCCATGCTGGGTTGCAGGAGAGACACCACAAAAATAAGGCCTGGGGCATTTCCTACCCTGGGAACAGAGATATGGTGTGCCATTTTGCCGCGTTAGTCACTCAGTCGTGTCTGACTCTTTGTGACCCCATGGACTGGAGCCCACCAGGCTCCTCTGTCCATGGGATTTCTCAGGCAAGAATAATGGAGTGGGTTGCCCTTTCCTGCTCCAGAGGATCTTCCTGACCCAAGGATTGAACGTGGGTCTCCTGCATTGCAGGCAGATTCCTTACCATCTGAGCCAGGTCCACCATACCCTCCCATATACTACTGGTATAAGTATTTACCTTAGGACGTGTCTTTCCTCTAAAAGGAGGATGCCATCTCCATATCCCCAGATTCTGATCATGTATAGAGTTGACAGTAGTTATCTGTATCTGTATTTGTTGAACGACTGAATGGACAAATTGGAATCAAGCAATGTTCCATTCAGAAGGCACCTTCTTATCTAGTCCAGTTCCTCCAAATGGAGAAGTTGAGTTTCAAAGAGCTTATGCATTTCACCCTCTGGATGGTTGGATGAAGTGAAAATCTGCCTTCTCAGAGCAGATGTAGTGTCATGCCAAGGCACATGACTTGGTGGACAGAGCTCAGGCCAGAATTTCAGCCCATGCTCAGCCCTCTTCAGCGGGAGGCCTTGTACAATACACAACTTGTACAACCTTACAGGGCAGTCCCAACCTGCCTGCGTCAGATCTTACTCAGGTATCTGCCTCCCTGCACCCTTAAGTTTTTGGTTTAAATTACTTTACCTTTTTCAACTCATGCCTTGAGGCACAGGTGAGTGGGGAGATGATGTATTTACAACTTGGGGTTTGGGAAAGATCCCTTGGTGAAAGAGATTTTAAATCTTTCTGCAATTGGGTGGCACAGTAATCCCTTCCAGGTCCTGGGGCTGGCTGCTGTAGCTGGCTGTCACGCCCTCAGCATACATATTCCTGTTGTCAGCATTAATAAGGTACAATTGCCTGGGGCCTTGTTACCTACCAATTAAACTTTGGATTTTATTGTGCAACCTCGAGGATGCTTTATGGTATCAGAAGCGTTTGGCGGTTAAATGCGGCTGATATTCATGGCTCCCTCATGGGCGCTTCACATCCTGTTCCGTTCACTATGTGATTAAGGAATTAATTGATTTGGATGAGATTGGCACATGCTCTTGACAATAAAATGACTCCTTTATGGTGCTGTGGATACAGAGGGCTTGCTGCTGCCCTCAAGGCTGGTAAGTGGGAGCTCATGGCCATTTGGGACCAGGCCCAGCTCAGTGACTCTCGGCTCTGCCTAGAGAAATCTGGAGATGCACCAAGAGGCTTCAGAGCCCAGTCCTTCCCCCTTCTAATTCCCTTTCCTCTTCTCTCCCTTCCTACCCTCCTCTCTCCTTCCCTCCCTCCTTTCTAATTTATATCTTCCTTTTCCCAGCTTTCCACCTAACACACAAAACTCCCCTGCCCTCCCTTCTTTTCATCCTTTCCTCCACCCTTCTAACCTTCTCCCTCTCTTCCCTGAAATCTTATAAAAACACCAATTTTAATTCTCTGCTCTAACTTCCAAAGCCCTTAACCTCACATTAGCCTGATCTGCTTTCCCGCTGGGAGCATTTGGCTTCCCCAAACCAAGACCCACTCAAGTTGGCCCACGGGGTCCTAAGAAGACAAACACATGAAGTTGTAAGAAGGCCAGAATCTCTTAATTCTAGAACAAAGCATCTAACAGGGTCAGGCCTTGTGGATGCAGGCTTTGGATAGGACAGAAATTCGGAATTTCAAGTGCTTGAGGCTTGCAGTGAAAACATGAGATACCATTTGTTGAGTGTTTTCTATGTATCGGATTGGCCAAAAATTTCATTTGGAGTTTTCTGTAACATCTTATGAAAGAATTTGAATGAACTTTTCAGCCATCCCAATATGGCTGAATGCTTTATGTGGCCATTAGGTCATTGAATCTAATGGGAAAAACAGAGGCTAAAAGAGGTTGCATGCTTTGAGCTAGGGAACTCAGAAAGTAAGTGGCTGAGTGGAAACTCAGACTCGGTCATTCTTTCTTCAGATTCGACCTAGTATTCAATCCATGTTGACATTAATCAGGGGCTTTCCTGGTGGCTCAGCTGGCAAAGGATCGACCTGCAATAAGTGAGACCTGGGTTCGATCGTTGGGTTGGGAAGATCCCTTGGAGAAGGGAATGGCAACCCACTCTAGTATACTTGCCAGAAGAATCCCATGAACAGAGAAGCCTGGTAGGCTACAGTCCATGGGGTCACAAAGAGTCAGACTTGACTGAGCAACTAAGCACATGTGCACAGATTAGTCTAACTCATATACACTCAGCCTACACATGGTTAATCAGGGTGCCATTGGCACCATGTCACCTTTATTATCTTTCAGATCTTCTCCCAGTGTTGGTTGGCAGCCTCTTCCAACCCCTCTTATTTCCTTGTGGTGTCGTGTGACTAGTTCTCCCTACCGGAATGTAAATCGAAGTGATGTGTGTGAATTCTGGGTCGGCGTGGCTATGAATTGGATATGCCTTTAATTTCTCTCTTTTCCTTTCTCTCTGGAGACAGAGGAACTTTGATTCTCTAGGGACTTGTAGAAGTTAACATGCAAGAAGCTTGAGTCTCTGCATCAACACGTGGAGGAGAGCTTCCCACAAATGATGATATAACCTATGAGTGAAATATCCCATGAGTGAAAAAGGATCTGCCATTTCATTCGGCCATTGCCATTTCAGATTTGGGTGTTACAGCATCTGGAGTTACCTGAACAAATATGGTTTGCAAGCCCAAGATAGGAAGATAGAATTGCAGACCAGGGGCCTCAGGCAAAGCTTCATTCATGACTCGGAACCTCTTGCAGGTCAGACAGCAAAGACATAGGCAATGACCATGATGTAGTTTATTAGAGGTGGACCTTGGTGCTCTGGTCTTCATATACTGCCCTTATTCGAGAATGACATTATACAAGGAGTGAGATGCAATCGTGGAGGAGATAGAATTGCTTTCCTGTGAGAGAAGGGTCACAGCTAGTTTGCCTTAAAGGACAAAATAAGATATTCCTTTTCTTTCTGAGTTTGTGAATGGAGACTAATACTTATAAAATTAATAAGACAAGCTACGTCACATCACTTCTCTGCTTGAAATCAATGGGTTCTTAGCTCACTCCTACAAAAGCCCAAATCCTTACTCTGGAACGTAACCTGTTCCTCTCTGCTCTCACTTCCCATCACTCTCCGTGCGGTTACTTCTACGTGCTCCTGTCTAAGGGCTTTTGCATTTGTTTCTTCTTAGAATTCCTCTCCCATAGCCATCGTCATGGCTCTCTCTCACCTCCTTTAAGTCTTCTCAAGTATCATCTTTCAATACCGTCCCGGCCAACTCTATTTGAAATTGTACCTCTTAGCCCACTCTACTATTCCCCTAATATATTACCAAACTTATTTGTTCATTCATTGTCTCTTGACCAGACTGTGACTTTCGTGAGGCAAAGATATTTTACTTTTACTTACTATTGTACACAGGATCTTGGAATAGTGTTTGGAATACCATAAGCACTTCATAAATATTTCATGTCTAGTCACCTTGTGTCCTATATTGAGATGCTGTTTGGCGGCACTGCTGTTGACTAAGTTAGTGAACAAATAAATGAAATGGTGGGTGAATATATGGGTGGATAGGTGGATGGATGGATGAATAGGTGGACAAGGGTCTTCATTAATCATCTCAAGTAAAGATTTGGGCTTGCCCCCACTTCCTGTCTCACACATGACACTCAATTCTTTGGACCAAAAAAATTGGGGGAGATTATGGATGTTTTGTTTTTAAATGAATAAACTTTATTTTTTAGAGCAATTTTAGTTTCATAGTAAAGCTGAACAGAACGTACGGAGAGTTCCCAAACCCTGCCTCTTCACATGTTCACAATCTGCTCCAGTGTTGATAGACCGCACCACAGCGGTGTTTCTTACAATCAGTGAACCTGCATTAACATGTTATTATCACCAAGGTCCATAGCTTACATCACAGTTTACTCTTGCTGTTGTACATCCTATGGATTTGGACGAATATATAATTACATGTACCCAGCATTGCAGTATCACTGAATAGTTTCACTGGTCTAAAATTTCTGCATTCTGGTTGTTTATTCCTCCCTGCTCCCCTAGCCCCTGACAACCACTGGTCCTTTTACTGTCTCCGTAACTGTTTCTTTTTCTGGAAGGTCATATAGTTGGAATCATATAGGATGTAACCTTTTCAGATTGGCCTCTTTTACTTAGTAATGTGCACTGGTGTTTCCTCCAGGTCTGTCAATGATTTGATAGCTCATGTCTTTCTAGGGCTAAATAATCCTCAGTTTTAATGCCCCACAGTTTATTTATTCACTTATTGAAGGACATTTTGGTAGTTTCCAAGTTTTGGCAATTATGAACAAAATTCCTGCAAACATCTGTGTGGAGAATTTTTGTGTGGACATATACTTTCAACTTTTAGAGTAAATACCAAGTAGTAAAATATCTGGATTATATGGCAAGAGTATGTCTTATTTTCTGAGAAACTACCAAACTGTCTTCCAAAGCGGTAATACCATTTTAGATTCCCACCAGCAGTGAAAGAGAGTTCTTAGAATTTCACTTCCTCCCCAGCATTTGATGTTGCCAGTTTATTTATTTATTTTTTTGGTCATTCTAGTAAGTGTGTAGTGATATCTCATTGTTGTTTTCCTCTGAAATGCCCTAGGAACATATGACGATGAACATGTCTTCATATGCTTACTTGCCATCTGTGTATTTTCTTTGGTGAGGTGTTGCTTTGGCCTGTTTTTAAATTGTTTCTTTATTGTTGAGTTTTAAGAGTTCATGTATATTTTGGATAACAGCCTTTTATTAGATATATCTTCTGCAAATAGTTTTTCCCAGTCTGTGGCTTGTTTCTCATCTTCTTAAAATTCTCCTTCACAGAACAGAAATTTTTGATTTTACCAGATAAGGACATAATCATGACACATGACAGGTTACAGGTACTGGTATTTTAATGAAGTCCAGCTTTCATGATTGTGCCTTTGGTATTGGATAGCCTATTCCTTCTTCAGGTAGCCTATTGCTTCTCCAGGGGAACTTGCCCACTCAGGAATCAAACTGGGGTCTCCTGCATTGCAGGTGGGTTCTTTACCAGCTGAGCTACGCGGGAAGCCCTTGGGTCTATGACACATTTTGAATTCATTTTTTTCTGAAATGCCTAAGGTCTATGTTTATACTCATTTTGTTGCATTGGCTCAGTTCAGTTTATTTATTTTTAAAATGTAAATTTATTTATTTTAATTGGAGGTTAATTACTTTACAATATTGTATCCGTTTTGCCATACATCAACATGAATCCTCCACAGGTATACACATGCTCCCCATCCTGAACCCCAGTCCCTTCTCCCTCCTCCCTCCCCGCACCATCCCTCTGGTTCAGTTGCTCAGTCTTGTCTGACTCTTTCAGACCCCATGTACTGCAGCATGCCAGGCTTCCCTGTCCATCACCATCTCCCGGAGCTTGCTCAAACTCATGTCCATCAAGTCACGGATGCCATCCAATCATCCCATCCTTTGTTGTCCCCTTGTCCTGCCTTCAATCTTTCCCAGCATCAGGGTCTTTTACCAAGAGTCAGTTCTTCACATCAGGTGGCCAAAATATTGGAGCTTCAGCGTCAGCATCAGTCCTTCCAATGAATATTCAGGACTGATTTCCATTACGATTGACTGGTTTGATCTTGCAGTCCAAGAGACTCTCAAGAGTCTTCTTCAACGCCACAGTTCAAAAGTATCAGTTCTTTGGTGCTCAGCTTTTTTTGTGGTCCAACTCTCACATCCATACATGACTACTGGAAAAACCATAGCTTTGACTGGGAACTTTGCTGGCAATATAATATCTCCGCTTTTTAATATGCTGTCTAGGTTGGTCATAGCTTTTCCTCCAAGGAGCNATATATTACCAAACTTATTTGTTCATTCATTGTCTCTTGACCAGACTGTGACTTTCGTGAGGCAAAGATATTTTACTTTTACTTACTATTGTACACAGGATCTTGGAATAGTGTTTGGAATACCATAAGCACTTCATAAATATTTCATGTCTAGTCACCTTGTGTCCTATATTGAGATGCTGTTTGGCGGCACTGCTGTTGACTAAGTTAGTGAACAAATAAATGAAATGGTGGGTGAATATATGGGTGGATAGGTGGATGGATGGATGAATAGGTGGACAAGGGTCTTCATTAATCATCTCAAGTAAAGATTTGGGCTTGCCCCCACTTCCTGTCTCACACATGACACTCAATTCTTTGGACCAAAAAAATTGGGGGAGATTATGGATGTTTTGTTTTTAAATGAATAAACTTTATTTTTTAGAGCAATTTTAGTTTCATAGTAAAGCTGAACAGAACGTACGGAGAGTTCCCAAACCCTGCCTCTTCACATGTTCACAATCTGCTCCAGTGTTGATAGACCGCACCACAGCGGTGTTTCTTACAATCAGTGAACCTGCATTAACATGTTATTATCACCAAGGTCCATAGCTTACATCACAGTTTACTCTTGCTGTTGTACATCCTATGGATTTGGACGAATATATAATTACATGTACCCAGCATTGCAGTATCACTGAATAGTTTCACTGGTCTAAAATTTCTGCATTCTGGTTGTTTATTCCTCCCTGCTCCCCTAGCCCCTGACAACCACTGGTCCTTTTACTGTCTCCGTAACTGTTTCTTTTTCTGGAAGGTCATATAGTTGGAATCATATAGGATGTAACCTTTTCAGATTGGCCTCTTTTACTTAGTAATGTGCACTGGTGTTTCCTCCAGGTCTGTCAATGATTTGATAGCTCATGTCTTTCTAGGGCTAAATAATCCTCAGTTTTAATGCCCCACAGTTTATTTATTCACTTATTGAAGGACATTTTGGTAGTTTCCAAGTTTTGGCAATTATGAACAAAATTCCTGCAAACATCTGTGTGGAGAATTTTTGTGTGGACATATACTTTCAACTTTTAGAGTAAATACCAAGTAGTAAAATATCTGGATTATATGGCAAGAGTATGTCTTATTTTCTGAGAAACTACCAAACTGTCTTCCAAAGCGGTAATACCATTTTAGATTCCCACCAGCAGTGAAAGAGAGTTCTTAGAATTTCACTTCCTCCCCAGCATTTGATGTTGCCAGTTTATTTATTTATTTTTTTGGTCATTCTAGTAAGTGTGTAGTGATATCTCATTGTTGTTTTCCTCTGAAATGCCCTAGGAACATATGACGATGAACATGTCTTCATATGCTTACTTGCCATCTGTGTATTTTCTTTGGTGAGGTGTTGCTTTGGCCTGTTTTTAAATTGTTTCTTTATTGTTGAGTTTTAAGAGTTCATGTATATTTTGGATAACAGCCTTTTATTAGATATATCTTCTGCAAATAGTTTTTCCCAGTCTGTGGCTTGTTTCTCATCTTCTTAAAATTCTCCTTCACAGAACAGAAATTTTTGATTTTACCAGATAAGGACATAATCATGACACATGACAGGTTACAGGTACTGGTATTTTAATGAAGTCCAGCTTTCATGATTGTGCCTTTGGTATTGGATAGCCTATTCCTTCTTCAGGTAGCCTATTGCTTCTCCAGGGGAACTTGCCCACTCAGGAATCAAACTGGGGTCTCCTGCATTGCAGGTGGGTTCTTTACCAGCTGAGCTACGCGGGAAGCCCTTGGGTCTATGACACATTTTGAATTCATTTTTTTCTGAAATGCCTAAGGTCTATGTTTATACTCATTTTGTTGCATTGGCTCAGTTCAGTTTATTTATTTTTAAAATGTAAATTTATTTATTTTAATTGGAGGTTAATTACTTTACAATATTGTATCCGTTTTGCCATACATCAACATGAATCCTCCACAGGTATACACATGCTCCCCATCCTGAACCCCAGTCCCTTCTCCCTCCTCCCTCCCCGCACCATCCCTCTGGTTCAGTTGCTCAGTCTTGTCTGACTCTTTCAGACCCCATGTACTGCAGCATGCCAGGCTTCCCTGTCCATCACCATCTCCCGGAGCTTGCTCAAACTCATGTCCATCAAGTCACGGATGCCATCCAATCATCCCATCCTTTGTTGTCCCCTTGTCCTGCCTTCAATCTTTCCCAGCATCAGGGTCTTTTACCAAGAGTCAGTTCTTCACATCAGGTGGCCAAAATATTGGAGCTTCAGCGTCAGCATCAGTCCTTCCAATGAATATTCAGGACTGATTTCCATTACGATTGACTGGTTTGATCTTGCAGTCCAAGAGACTCTCAAGAGTCTTCTTCAACGCCACAGTTCAAAAGTATCAGTTCTTTGGTGCTCAGCTTTTTTTGTGGTCCAACTCTCACATCCATACATGACTACTGGAAAAACCATAGCTTTGACTGGGAACTTTGCTGGCAATATAATATCTCCGCTTTTTAATATGCTGTCTAGGTTGGTCATAGCTTTTCCTCCAAGGAGCAAACATCTTTTAATTTCATGGCTGCAGTCACCATCTGCAGAGATTTTGGAGCCCAAGAAAATAAAGTCTGTCACTGTTTCCATTGTTTCCCTATCTATTTGGCATGCAGTGATGGGAGTGGATGCCATGATCTTAGTTTTTTGAATGTTGGGGTTTAAGCCAGCTTTTTTATTCTCCTCTTTCAGTTTCTTCAAGAGCTCTTCAATTCCTCTTTTCTTTCTGCCATAAGGGTGGTGTCATCTGCATATCTGAGCTTATTGATATTTCCTGCAGCAATCTTGATTCCAGCTTGTGCTTCATCCAGCCCAGCATTTCATGTGATGTACTGTGCATATAAGTTAAATGAGCAGGATGACAATATACCGGCTTGATGTACTTCTTTCCCAATTTGGAACCAGTCTGTTGTTCCATGTTCAGTTCTAACTGTTGCTCTTGACCTGCATACAGATTTCTCAGAAGGCAGGTAAGGTGGTCTCGTGTTGCTATCTCTTGAAGAATTTTCTACAGTTTGTTGTGATTCACACAGTCAAAGGCTTTTGTGTTGTCAATACAGCAGAAGTAGATATTTTCTGGAACTCTTTTGCTTTTTCTATGATCCAATGGATGTTGGCAATTTGATTTTGTTTCGTGGGGACATTCAGTTTTTGCAGCACCATAGATAGAATATCTTTTTTCTATTCTATAGTTTTTGGTTCTTTGTCAGAGATTAGTTGACTGCATTTTTTGTAGGTCTGTTTATGGGTTCTCTATTATTTGTTTTTTCACCAATATCATACTGTCTTAATTACTCCAGCGCTATAGTAAATCTTAAAGTTGGGTAATGTCAGTCTTAATATTGTGTAGGCTATTCTGGGTCTTTTTCCTCTTCATATAAATTTTCAAATCAGTTTGTCAATATATAAAAAACAATTTGCTAGATATTTTATTGGGCTTGTGTTGAATCTATAGATCATTTTTGGTAAGAACTGATATTTGACAATATTGAGTCTTCTTATCCATGAACACGAAATACCTATTTATTTAGTTTTTCTTTGATCTTTCATCAGACCCTTCATCATGTAGGTTTTTTACATAGTTAGAATTACGTCTAAGTATTTCATTTCTGGGTGTGCTAATGTAAATGGTAAAGTATTTTAAGTTTCAAATTCCACTTATTCATTGCTAGTATATGGGAAAGTGAGTGACTTTTGTATATTAACCTTGTGTTCTACAACCTTGCTATAATTATTTATTAGTTCCATTTTTTCCTATTCTTTTAGATTTTCTACATAGATGATCATGTTGTCTATGAACAAAGATAGCTTTATTTCTTTCTTCCCATTCAATATACCTTTCCTTGTCTTAATGCATTATCTAGGACCTCTAATACAATGTTGAAAAGCGGTGGCAAGAGAGAATATACTTGCCTTGCTCCTGATTTTAATGAGAAAGTTTTAAGTTTCTCATCATTAAGCATGATGTGAGCTATAAGACTTTTTTTTTGTATATATGTTCTTTATCAAGCTGAAGGAGTTCCCCTCTACTTCTAATTTTATGAGAATTTTGATCATGCACAGATGTTGGATTTTGTCAAATGCATCTATGGAAATGATCATAAAATTTTTCTTTAGCCTGTTGATTTGATGAATTATATTAACTGATTTTTAAATGTTGAACCAGCCTTCCAAACTTAGGATAAACCCCACTTGGTCACACTGTATAATTTTTTAAATACAGTGTTGAATTTGATTTGCTCATATTTTGTTGAGGATTTTTGCATCTATGTTTATGAGAGATGGTGGTCTGTAGTTTTCTTGTTTTAAAAATTATTTATTTACTTATTTTTGACGACACTGAACCTTAGTTGTTTTTGCACGCGCTTTCTCTAGCTGCAGTGAGTGGGGACTGCTCTTCACTGGTGCACAGGCTTCTCATTGCAATATCTTCGCTCATTGTGGAGCACAGGCTCTAGGTGCACGGGCTTCAATCACTGCAGCACATGTACTCAGCAGCTATGGCTTGTGCGGATCTAGAGGGTAGGCTCAGTAGTTGTGTTGCATGGATATATTTATTCCCCGGCACATGGAATCTTCCCGGACCAGGAATCGAACCCATGTGCCCTGCATTGGCAGGTGCATTCTTATTCGCTGCACCACCAGGGGACTCCAGCAATTTTCTTTTTTTTTTTGTAATGTCTTTGATTTTGGGTAGTAGGGTAATAATAGCCTGATAGAATGAATTAGAAAGGATTTCCTTGACTTTTTTTTTTGGGAGAGATTGTGGAGAATTAGTATAATTTTTTCCTTAAGTGTTTGGTAGAATTTGCCAGTGAACCCATCAGGGCCTGGTGCTTTCTCTTTTGGAAATTATGAATTATTGACTTAATCTCTTTTTGTCTCTGTTTTGTTTGCTTGTTTTTGACTCAATCTCTCTAATAGATATAAACCCATTCAGATTATCTGTCTCTTCTTGTGTATTTTTTTTTTTTTGGCAGATTGTATCTTTAAAATTGGTCCATTTCATCTAGGCTATGAAATATGTGGACATAGAGTTGTCAATATTCCTTTATTATCATTTTAATGTTCATGAGATCTGTAGTGATGTCACCTCTTCCATTTATGATATTTGTAATTTGTATCTTCCCTGTTTTTTTTTTATTAATCAGCCTGGTTATAAGGCATACTGATTTTAATGATCTTTACAAAGGGTCATCTTATGATTTTGTGATATTATCTATTGATTTTCAATTTTATTGATATCTGCTCTGATTTTAATTATTTATTTTCTTCTACTTACTCTGAATTTAGTTTACTTTTTTTTTTCTAGTATCATACAGCAAAATCTTAGATTATTGATTTTAGATATTTCTCTTTTCTAATATATTCAACACTATAAATTTTTTCTAGGAACTACTTTCACTGTATTCCACAAATTTTGATAAGTTATATTTTATTTTCATCTAGTTCAAAATACTGCAAAATTTCTCTTGAATTTTTTTCTTTGATTCATGCATTATTTAGAAGCAAGTTGCTTACCCTCCAAGTATTTGGAGATTTTCTTATTATCTTTTTGTTATTGATTTCTGCATGCTAAGTCACTTCAGTCTTGTCTAACTCTTTGCAGTCCCATGGACTGTAGCCCACCAGGCTCCTCTGTCTGTGGGATTCTCCAGGCATGAATACTGGAGTGGGTTGCCATTCCCTTCTCCAGAGGATCTTCCTGACCCAGGGATTGAACCCACATCTCTTATGTCTCCTGCATTTGCAAGCAGGCTCTTTACCACAGTGCCACCTGCTAGTTTAATTCCACTGAGGTCTGAGAGCAGACATCGTATGATTTCTGTTATTTTAATTTAAGCTGTATTTTATAGCTCAATGTGGTCTATGTTGGTGAATGTTCCACGTGAATGTGTGAAGAATGTGTAATCAGCTGTCATTAGATAAATTAGCCCAGAGATGTCAATTATATCCATCTGATTGAGGGTGCTGTTGAATTCAACCATATCCTTACTGATTTTCTGCCTTCTAGATTTGACCATTTCCAACAGAGAGGTGTGAAAGTCTCTACTATAATAGTGAACTTGTTTATTTCTCCTTGCACTTTTATCAGTTTATGCCTCACGTATTTTGACATAGTTGTAGGGTACTCACATATTACATTAAAGATCTTTATGTTTTCTTGGAGTATTGACCCCTTTATCATTACGTAATGCCCCTCTTTATCACTGCTAACCTCCCTTGCTCTTAAGTCTCCACAGTCTGAAATTAATATATCTACTTCTACTTTCTTTTGATTAGTGTCCATATGGTATATCTTTGTCTATCCCTTTACTTTTACTCTCTAAATAGATTTATATTTAAAATGAGTTTTTTGTAAGCATGCATAGTTGGGTCTAATTTTCTGATCCACTCTGAAAATCTTAATTATTATTATATCATTGCATTAGTGAAAAAAAGCAAAAGTGTTAGCTGCTCTGTGGAGTTTGACTCTTGGTGACTCCATGGACAGTAGCCTGCCAGGCTCCTCTGTCCACAGAATTTTCCAGGCAAGATACTGGGAATTGGGTTAGTACATATCATATTTATTACTGTGTTCTATTTACTATCTAGTTTTATTCCTATTTTTATCTTCCACACCTTTTTTGCCTTTTGTTAATTAAGCATTTGTATGATTTAATTTCCTCTCCCATGTTAGCATATTAATTATGGTTCCTTTTTAAAAAATATTAAAAAAAATGGTTTCCCCAGAGTTGGCGATGTACGTTTGCAACTAATCCAAGTCCACTTTCAAATAACACTCTACTTTGGGAATAGTAAAACCACCTTGTAATATCATAGTACAAGAGCACCTCATTTTATTATTTATTATGCACTTCACTTTATTACACTTCACAGATACTGCAGTTTACACAAATTGAAGGTTTGTGGCAACCCTGATGATTAGCATCTTTTAGCAATAAAATATTTTAGAGTTAAGGTTTGTGCATTATTTTCTAAAGACATTAAAATAGCAATTGCATACTTATTAGACTACAGTAGAGTATAAAGATAACTTTTATATTTCCTGGAAAACCAAAAAAAAAAAAAAAAAAAAGTGACTTGCTTTATTTTGGTGGCCTGGAACTGAAACTGCAATATCTCAAGTTAAACCTTTACCCTTTATTCTTTCTTCTTCCCTCCCATCTCTTTATCATTCTTGTCACTCAGTTCACTTACACTTATGTGTACGTAAGCATACATAATATATNCAAAAAAAAAAAAAAAAAAAAGTGACTTGCTTTATTTTGGTGGCCTGGAACTGAAACTGCAATATCTCAAGTTAAACCTTTACCCTTTATTCTTTCTTCTTCCCTCCCATCTCTTTATCATTCTTGTCACTCAGTTCACTTACACTTATGTGTACGTAAGCATACATAATATATATAAACTGTATAACACATAAGTATACATCGTTCAGTTCAGTTCAGTCACTCAGTCGTGTCCGACTCTTTGCGACCCCGTGAATCGCAGCACACCAGGCNTTATGTGAATGAAGTAACTTAAATTCACATGACATCAGTTCAGTTCAGTTCAGTCGCTCAGTCGTGTCCGACTCTTTGCGACCCCATGAATTGCAGCACGCCAGGCCTCCCTGTCCATCACCAACTCCTGGAGTTCACTCAGACTCACGTCCATCGAGTCAGTGATGCCATCCAGCCATCTCATCCTCTGTCGTCCCCTTCTCCTTCTGCCCCCAAGCCCTCCCAGCATCAGAGTCTTTTCCATTGAGTCAACTCTTCTCATGAGGTAGCCAAAGTACTGGAGCTTCAGCTTCAGCATCATTCCTTCCAAAGAAATCCCAGGGCTGATCTCCTTCAGAATGCACTGGTTGGATCTCCTTGCTGTCCAAGGGACTCTCAAGAGTCTTCTCCAACACCACAGTTCAAAATCTTCGATTCTTCCGCGCTCAGCCTTCTTCACAGTCCAACTCTCACATCCATACACGACTACTGGAAAAACCATAGCCTTGACTAGACGGACCTTAGTCGGCAAAGTAATATCTCTGCTTTTGAATATACTATATAGGTTGGTCATAACTTTTCCTCCAAGGAGTAAGCGTCTTTTAATTTCGTGGCTGCAGTCACCATCTGCAGTGATTTTGGAGCCCAGAATAATAAAGTCCGACACTGTTTCCACTGTTTCCCGGTCTATTTCCCATGAAGTGATGGGACCGGATGCTATGATCTTCGTTACATAAATTCACATAATTTCTCTGTGTAAGGAATAACACAGAGAAATCTTTTGTGCATCATTCCCAGTTTCACCTCGATGATAACATTAGAAAAACTATAAAATAATGTCATAACAAGAACCCTGACATTATATAATCCACGGATTTTACTCAGATCTTCCCACTTTCACTCGTACTCGTCTGTGTGCATATGCTAACATGTATTCTGTTCTGTACAGTTTTATCGCCTTTGTAGTTTTGTGTCTCCATTGCTATAGTTAAGATAGCAAATAGTCCCTACACCAAAAGATCTCCGTCAGTTCTACAACCACATCCCCCTCCTTCACCCCAGCAATCAATTCCCCCCGCTTCATGGAGCTATAATCGTCACATAACATTGTGTAAGTTTAAGGTGTACAAGGTATTGATTTGATAATTCATATATTACAAAATTCCAATCACCATAGCATTAGCATCCATCCCATCACATAATCATCATTTTTTTTTTTTTTTTGGTGGTAAGAACATTACTAGCAAGCTATTTTTAGCAAGCTCTCCAGCTGACTATGGAACTGACTCATTGGAAAAGACCCTGATTCTGGGGAAAATTGAAGGCAGGAGGAAAAGGGGACGACAGAAGATGAAATGGTTGGATGGCCTCACTGACTCGATGGACATGAGTTTGAATAAATTCCGGGAGTTGGTGATGGACAGGGAAGCCTGGGGTGCTGCTGCAGTCCATGGGGTCGCAAAGAGTCGGACACAACTGAGAGACTAACACTTCACACTTTCTATTAATAACAGATAAAGTCGTAATTTGAATCCAGAGCTGTCTGACTCCAGGGAACCAGGCTCTTACCCACGAGTCTACCCTGAATTTCTGGTCCCTGTGGAAAAGCATAAGTGAGCCTAGCTGGAAGCCCTTTTTCAAGTGGGTGGTTTCTGCAGCTGAGACCTACCCAGAGTCTGCCATCTCAGGGTCTCTCTGCCCCACAGCAATGCCACCTTTTGGTTTCCTCATTATTCCTAATCAAATTTAATCTCAAGAGAGTGAGATGTTTCAGTCCTCCTTGGAAATGGCCAGCTATGTAGAAGGGATTCAACAAAGCCTTAAGTTCTAGGGTACTAGAGTTTAAATGCCATCTAAGAAATTCTTCCAGTTAAGCAGCAGGTCAGGGAGGGTCACATCCCCTCCTCTGGGTGGAATATTGGAGCATTGGGCTGATTAAATGGCATGGAGCTCAGAGGAACGGCCTCAGACCAGTGAGGGAAACCATGAGTGCAGTGGACCTGGTTTTCAGTGAGATAACTCTGGCCTTGGAAGCCCAGTGGTCTTTCCTGTCTCTTGGGGTCTCCAATTAGAGTGTCTTGAATTAATTCTAGGCTGCAATCAGGTACTAGAATTGAATTATTGAGGTACTTCTGGACATGGACAGCAAATCTTGGGTAGCTTAAGCCTTTAAACCCCCCTCCCCCTCCACTTAATTGTGTGAGTTCTGTATTTTGTTCTATTGGGAAGGGGCTAAATACTTACAACAAGGACAAGGAAGGTAAGTTTTATTGCAGGATAGAAGAGATTTCACACGTGGGGCATCCACTCTTTCGCTGATTGAGTACCTTGCACGCCATAGAACCAAGCAATTGAGACACTTCCATGTGACCACTGCAACAACCACCCATCACAGAAGTCCTTATCAGTTCCAGTTCACATTCTGGGGACACGACAATAGAGACCAAAGTGCTTGAGCCAAATCCACATGGCTAGAAACTGTGCCATGTGACCCCTGAGGAGTTAGTGGAAAGGTGAAGAATGTTCTTCAGCTCATCTTAGAAGTCAAATTACCAAGTTTCCAGGTCTCCTGAACGGGGTCATATCCTGCAAATAAACCCTGTTAGCACATATTTTAAAGTTTATTTTCAATTGGAGGGCAACTGTTTTACAGTGTTCTGTTGGTTTCTGCCACTCAGCAAGGTGAAGCAGTCATGAGCATCCGTATGGCCCACCCCTTGGGGGCTCCCTCCCACCTGCCACCCCATCCCGCCCCTCTAGGTTGTCACTGAGCACTAGAGTTGAGCTCCCTGCCTCATACAGAAATTTTCACTGGCTGTCTAATTTTACATATGGTATATGTACCAAAGCTCCTCTCTCAATTCATCCCACGCTCTCCTTCCCCTCCTGTGTCCACCAGTTAATCCTCTATATTGGCACATTTGACAGATACTTGGCATTTACTGGCATCATCTCATCTTCCCACCCAGCCTTGGCCCTTCTCTAAGCCAACGTCTCTTACAAATACTGTGCTGTGACACTCGTCTCTGCTCCCATTTAAGAGAAAAGCCACCTGGAGTCCAGAGAGTGCAAGGGATGTGCCCGAGCTCCCACAGCAGCTAGCATCGCAGGCAGAATTTCAACCTGGGTGGGTAAAACTAAGGAGCACAGTGCTCTTCCGATACTAAGCTGCTCTTCTCCTTATTAGAGACACAAGGTAATTAAGTGCTCGGGGCTTGCCATAATTCAAAATACACTTGACACCACAATCTGCCTGAGACACCATCCATAATGGAACAATGACAGGGAACTGCCCTCTCGGCAGGTGAGATTCTATTGGTCTGGCTCCATCATCACCATTGCTCGTTCTGTATCTCGATTGTCTCCCCCATAAGACATATTTACAGCAAGATTAAAAGGGAGATGAAGGGATATATTATCTTTCTTATGGACAATGTATATTACACGCCCATGCCCGTCACAGCCCAGATGATGCCTGACAAGGCAGCCTGCAGTGATAGGAGCAAAGTCTTTCTATCACTTTTGAACAGGCCGACTACCACCTTGTGTGATGGGAGGAAAATCACCGTCACTGTCATCAGCCCCATTTCCCAGGGAAGACCACCAAGGTTCAGAGGAGTGAAGTGATTTTCTGTAGGTGTCCCCCACCTCCAGGGCTAGAGGAGGCAGGACTTGTCCCCAGACCTTCCAGCTTGCCCTTTGAGATCCTTGTATTACAAGATGTCTCTGGGGATGTATTCATTCATCTGTTCACCGATTGATTTGTTCAATACATATTGAGTGAGCACCTGCTTTGGGCCAAATGTGAGGTGCTAGGAGGAATTTGTGAAGGAGACCGTCTAGATTCCCCGCTCTCACAGCGACCAGAGTGGGGGCTTCTCCAGGTTGATTCTCCCCAGGCTACGTTGCACAAAGTCTGGAGACACTTTGGTTGTCACAATTAGAAGGATGCTACTGGATATCTAGTGAGTCGATCCTACGTATGCTTCAAAAAAGCCTCCAATACACAGGATGGCCCTCCAACACAGAGTTATCCATCCTCAACTGTCAATAACGCAGATTATTGAGATACCCTGGCCTAGAGCATATTGAAGATGACAGAATTAATCAAATTGTTTCATTCAGGAGGGTATGGTTACAAACAGAGAAACAAGAAACGAATAAATAGTCACAGCTAATGCTTTAATGCTTTTCAGAGAGGTTAAGCACCTTGCCCAGTGTCACACAGCCAACAGATGGATTGGGACTTGAATCTAAGCTGTTTGACACCAGTTTCTCTGCCTTTGGCCGGTACATTGTGCCGCTTCCTTGTGAGACAAAGCACTTGCTGTGGTTTGGGGTTGAGGGAAGCTCTGTGGGGAAAGCAACACATGATGTGAGATTTAAGGAACCTTGAACATGGAGGGGAAGAGGGAAGAGCATTTCAGTCAGAAGGAACAGCATGTGCAAAGCCATATGGCAAGAGCCACAATTGGGAAAGCGATTGAAAGTGACCGTGATGGGAGAGCAGAGGGTGGGGGTGGAAATGAAGCTGGAGGGTCTGGCAGGGCCACACGCTGGGTTTGCAGACCTGCGAGGGGTAGGGTGGAGGGCGTGTTCTGATCGGAGCAGTTGGGAGGGTCTGACCTGGGCTTTGAAGGTGCCCTCTGGCTGCTGTGTGCACAGAGGGGGCTTGAGCAGAGGAAAGGACGAGAGAGGAGGACACTGCAGGGCTAAGAGATGGGGCCGGCATCACTGGAATGCAGAGAGGTGGACAGATGTGAAAACTATTTAGGAGGCAAAACTGTCAGAGGCGGTGATGGATGGGGCGTTGGGGCAGGGTGATGGGTAATGCATTGCTTGTCCTCTGTGAGCCTGACTGTTTGCTGAATTAACCCATAGGGTGTTGCTGGACCAGCGCTGGAGACTGCTGGGAAGGGCTGCTGGCCTCTCCCACCCCTCCTTGAACCTGGAAGGCCCCGTCCCTGCTCACAGTCCCAGCTGCAAAACCTAGGAGCATCATGATGCTGCCTTGCTCTGCTGACAGCTTTCTGTTTGTGCCCTCAGATGCCTCTAACTCACAGATAATTAATGTCAGCCGGCTGTCACCACACCCTGGCTAATCACAGTGTGTGGGGGTAGGCGCACTGGTCGATGAGCAGCCCAGGGACCTGTCAGCCCCAGGAAAGGGCGCGTCACTCGCCCAGTCATTGGAGAATGTGCTGTGAATTTTAGCACACGCCTTTCTGCATGGGAGGCACCGGCGGTCTGCGTCCCATGGGAAGCAGATGCTCAAGGTCATGTCTGCACGTCCGGGGACCCAGGCCGGCCAACAGGAGAGGGAATGGGGGGGGGGTTGCTCCTGCTGAGTGTGGACGTAGCCCCTCCCCTTCCCCATGTGTGAGCCACAACTGCGTCTATTTCAGACTCAATACTGTGCTCAAAATTCAGTTAATTAAGTGCGTTTGCACAACGCTGAAGGGCTTTCTGTAGTTACACGGAGACACTTGTAGCTCCTCCAACAGTTCAGTCTTTGCTGTATTTCTTTGCCTTCTGCTGGTTGCAGCTTCCTGATCGCCCCTGTTCCCACCCCCACCCGCACATGAGCCATGAATTTAAACTCTTTGTTTCGCTTCATTCCATCCTTTCCTTTATTCATTCCTTTGCTTGTTCATTCCTTCACCAGATCAGCACCGCGTTCCTGCTGAGCACAGCTCTGTGCGAGGGAAAACGGTAATCAACAAGATGGACACAGTCCATCCCGGGGGCACGGTCTGCAGGGTGAGGCGGCGGCCGTTAAGAAAGATGCAAAGTGTTGTTAATTACAGCCTCAGCAGTTCTCCTTTCCACCGTGCGGTGCGTTTTTGTCTGTTTCCATTTCTAGGACTCTGATTCTGTGGGAATCTCTCTGAGGTCGGGGACTATCTGGTTTATGTCTGATTTTTCAGTGCCCAGTGGGGCTTCCCAGGTGGTGCTAGTGGTAAAGAACCCGCCCAGGAGACTTAAGAAACACAGGTTTGATCTCTGCATCAAGAAGATCGCCTGGAGGTGTGACCACACGCTCCAGGATTCTTGCCTGGAGAACCCTCATGGACAGAGAAGACTGGCGGGCTACAGTCCATGGGGTTGCAACCAGTCAGACATGACTCAAGTGACAGCACCCACCGCAGTATATTCACAGTGGATACTTAGCGAAAGATAGAGCGAGTGGAGTAGATGAGAGCTGGCTTTACGTACGCAGAATGATGAATACTTCTTTATCCAGAGAGCTGCCTGCTGTCCCAGCTACCCAAGGTACATTGTGATGACATCGACAGAGTCGTGTGAAGGAATAGTCGTGTGCAGCAGACACAGCCTGGGGCATGGAGAGGGTCCCTCCTTTGGGACTCTGGTTGCCCAGGCAAATGCTCAGAGATAGCTGTCTTAAGCATCTTTTATATGCGTAGCTCTGTGCCCAGGGTACAAGGGACTGAGGCTTCCCTCTGAAGGTGGGTGGCAGGCTGAACTCTGGGACATGGGAGGGTGGGAAAGTTCCAAGGAGCATCAGCTGGCTCACCAGCCCAGTGAGAGGAGACCAGAGGCTGTGAGGGAGTGATGTCCCCAGCTGGGAAGGCATTTAAGAAGATCATAGAAGATGCTTCGCCAGAGACACTGCATTCTTGTTTGGGAAACGCAATCTGAAAGAACTGTTAGGACGGACTAGGTGTGAAACTCAGGAAGCTTCTGCTGTGGGTCTTGTAGGAAAAGTGACCTGGGGTGTAGTGAGGAGCCCTTGTTGCAGAATCAAGCAGAGCTGTGCGTAAGTCCTGGCTTTGACCTCTTAATCGTTGTCAATAGTGAGGAGNATTCTGGGGACACGACAATAGAGACCAAAGTGCTTGAGCCAAATCCACATGGCTAGAAACTGTGCCATGTGACCCCTGAGGAGTTAGTGGAAAGGTGAAGAATGTTCTTCAGCTCATCTTAGAAGTCAAATTACCAAGTTTCCAGGTCTCCTGAACGGGGTCATATCCTGCAAATAAACCCTGTTAGCACATATTTTAAAGTTTATTTTCAATTGGAGGGCAACTGTTTTACAGTGTTCTGTTGGTTTCTGCCACTCAGCAAGGTGAAGCAGTCATGAGCATCCGTATGGCCCACCCCTTGGGGGCTCCCTCCCACCTGCCACCCCATCCCGCCCCTCTAGGTTGTCACTGAGCACTAGAGTTGAGCTCCCTGCCTCATACAGAAATTTTCACTGGCTGTCTAATTTTACATATGGTATATGTACCAAAGCTCCTCTCTCAATTCATCCCACGCTCTCCTTCCCCTCCTGTGTCCACCAGTTAATCCTCTATATTGGCACATTTGACAGATACTTGGCATTTACTGGCATCATCTCATCTTCCCACCCAGCCTTGGCCCTTCTCTAAGCCAACGTCTCTTACAAATACTGTGCTGTGACACTCGTCTCTGCTCCCATTTAAGAGAAAAGCCACCTGGAGTCCAGAGAGTGCAAGGGATGTGCCCGAGCTCCCACAGCAGCTAGCATCGCAGGCAGAATTTCAACCTGGGTGGGTAAAACTAAGGAGCACAGTGCTCTTCCGATACTAAGCTGCTCTTCTCCTTATTAGAGACACAAGGTAATTAAGTGCTCGGGGCTTGCCATAATTCAAAATACACTTGACACCACAATCTGCCTGAGACACCATCCATAATGGAACAATGACAGGGAACTGCCCTCTCGGCAGGTGAGATTCTATTGGTCTGGCTCCATCATCACCATTGCTCGTTCTGTATCTCGATTGTCTCCCCCATAAGACATATTTACAGCAAGATTAAAAGGGAGATGAAGGGATATATTATCTTTCTTATGGACAATGTATATTACACGCCCATGCCCGTCACAGCCCAGATGATGCCTGACAAGGCAGCCTGCAGTGATAGGAGCAAAGTCTTTCTATCACTTTTGAACAGGCCGACTACCACCTTGTGTGATGGGAGGAAAATCACCGTCACTGTCATCAGCCCCATTTCCCAGGGAAGACCACCAAGGTTCAGAGGAGTGAAGTGATTTTCTGTAGGTGTCCCCCACCTCCAGGGCTAGAGGAGGCAGGACTTGTCCCCAGACCTTCCAGCTTGCCCTTTGAGATCCTTGTATTACAAGATGTCTCTGGGGATGTATTCATTCATCTGTTCACCGATTGATTTGTTCAATACATATTGAGTGAGCACCTGCTTTGGGCCAAATGTGAGGTGCTAGGAGGAATTTGTGAAGGAGACCGTCTAGATTCCCCGCTCTCACAGCGACCAGAGTGGGGGCTTCTCCAGGTTGATTCTCCCCAGGCTACGTTGCACAAAGTCTGGAGACACTTTGGTTGTCACAATTAGAAGGATGCTACTGGATATCTAGTGAGTCGATCCTACGTATGCTTCAAAAAAGCCTCCAATACACAGGATGGCCCTCCAACACAGAGTTATCCATCCTCAACTGTCAATAACGCAGATTATTGAGATACCCTGGCCTAGAGCATATTGAAGATGACAGAATTAATCAAATTGTTTCATTCAGGAGGGTATGGTTACAAACAGAGAAACAAGAAACGAATAAATAGTCACAGCTAATGCTTTAATGCTTTTCAGAGAGGTTAAGCACCTTGCCCAGTGTCACACAGCCAACAGATGGATTGGGACTTGAATCTAAGCTGTTTGACACCAGTTTCTCTGCCTTTGGCCGGTACATTGTGCCGCTTCCTTGTGAGACAAAGCACTTGCTGTGGTTTGGGGTTGAGGGAAGCTCTGTGGGGAAAGCAACACATGATGTGAGATTTAAGGAACCTTGAACATGGAGGGGAAGAGGGAAGAGCATTTCAGTCAGAAGGAACAGCATGTGCAAAGCCATATGGCAAGAGCCACAATTGGGAAAGCGATTGAAAGTGACCGTGATGGGAGAGCAGAGGGTGGGGGTGGAAATGAAGCTGGAGGGTCTGGCAGGGCCACACGCTGGGTTTGCAGACCTGCGAGGGGTAGGGTGGAGGGCGTGTTCTGATCGGAGCAGTTGGGAGGGTCTGACCTGGGCTTTGAAGGTGCCCTCTGGCTGCTGTGTGCACAGAGGGGGCTTGAGCAGAGGAAAGGACGAGAGAGGAGGACACTGCAGGGCTAAGAGATGGGGCCGGCATCACTGGAATGCAGAGAGGTGGACAGATGTGAAAACTATTTAGGAGGCAAAACTGTCAGAGGCGGTGATGGATGGGGCGTTGGGGCAGGGTGATGGGTAATGCATTGCTTGTCCTCTGTGAGCCTGACTGTTTGCTGAATTAACCCATAGGGTGTTGCTGGACCAGCGCTGGAGACTGCTGGGAAGGGCTGCTGGCCTCTCCCACCCCTCCTTGAACCTGGAAGGCCCCGTCCCTGCTCACAGTCCCAGCTGCAAAACCTAGGAGCATCATGATGCTGCCTTGCTCTGCTGACAGCTTTCTGTTTGTGCCCTCAGATGCCTCTAACTCACAGATAATTAATGTCAGCCGGCTGTCACCACACCCTGGCTAATCACAGTGTGTGGGGGTAGGCGCACTGGTCGATGAGCAGCCCAGGGACCTGTCAGCCCCAGGAAAGGGCGCGTCACTCGCCCAGTCATTGGAGAATGTGCTGTGAATTTTAGCACACGCCTTTCTGCATGGGAGGCACCGGCGGTCTGCGTCCCATGGGAAGCAGATGCTCAAGGTCATGTCTGCACGTCCGGGGACCCAGGCCGGCCAACAGGAGAGGGAATGGGGGGGGGGTTGCTCCTGCTGAGTGTGGACGTAGCCCCTCCCCTTCCCCATGTGTGAGCCACAACTGCGTCTATTTCAGACTCAATACTGTGCTCAAAATTCAGTTAATTAAGTGCGTTTGCACAACGCTGAAGGGCTTTCTGTAGTTACACGGAGACACTTGTAGCTCCTCCAACAGTTCAGTCTTTGCTGTATTTCTTTGCCTTCTGCTGGTTGCAGCTTCCTGATCGCCCCTGTTCCCACCCCCACCCGCACATGAGCCATGAATTTAAACTCTTTGTTTCGCTTCATTCCATCCTTTCCTTTATTCATTCCTTTGCTTGTTCATTCCTTCACCAGATCAGCACCGCGTTCCTGCTGAGCACAGCTCTGTGCGAGGGAAAACGGTAATCAACAAGATGGACACAGTCCATCCCGGGGGCACGGTCTGCAGGGTGAGGCGGCGGCCGTTAAGAAAGATGCAAAGTGTTGTTAATTACAGCCTCAGCAGTTCTCCTTTCCACCGTGCGGTGCGTTTTTGTCTGTTTCCATTTCTAGGACTCTGATTCTGTGGGAATCTCTCTGAGGTCGGGGACTATCTGGTTTATGTCTGATTTTTCAGTGCCCAGTGGGGCTTCCCAGGTGGTGCTAGTGGTAAAGAACCCGCCCAGGAGACTTAAGAAACACAGGTTTGATCTCTGCATCAAGAAGATCGCCTGGAGGTGTGACCACACGCTCCAGGATTCTTGCCTGGAGAACCCTCATGGACAGAGAAGACTGGCGGGCTACAGTCCATGGGGTTGCAACCAGTCAGACATGACTCAAGTGACAGCACCCACCGCAGTATATTCACAGTGGATACTTAGCGAAAGATAGAGCGAGTGGAGTAGATGAGAGCTGGCTTTACGTACGCAGAATGATGAATACTTCTTTATCCAGAGAGCTGCCTGCTGTCCCAGCTACCCAAGGTACATTGTGATGACATCGACAGAGTCGTGTGAAGGAATAGTCGTGTGCAGCAGACACAGCCTGGGGCATGGAGAGGGTCCCTCCTTTGGGACTCTGGTTGCCCAGGCAAATGCTCAGAGATAGCTGTCTTAAGCATCTTTTATATGCGTAGCTCTGTGCCCAGGGTACAAGGGACTGAGGCTTCCCTCTGAAGGTGGGTGGCAGGCTGAACTCTGGGACATGGGAGGGTGGGAAAGTTCCAAGGAGCATCAGCTGGCTCACCAGCCCAGTGAGAGGAGACCAGAGGCTGTGAGGGAGTGATGTCCCCAGCTGGGAAGGCATTTAAGAAGATCATAGAAGATGCTTCGCCAGAGACACTGCATTCTTGTTTGGGAAACGCAATCTGAAAGAACTGTTAGGACGGACTAGGTGTGAAACTCAGGAAGCTTCTGCTGTGGGTCTTGTAGGAAAAGTGACCTGGGGTGTAGTGAGGAGCCCTTGTTGCAGAATCAAGCAGAGCTGTGCGTAAGTCCTGGCTTTGACCTCTTAATCGTTGTCAATAGTGAGGAGGTCATTGAACTTCTTTGATTCTTCGATTTCCCCTTTGTAAGATGGGAGAAATGACACTTCGGTGATCACATCTGCAAAGTCCGGAGTACTAGCTTGACAGACAGGAGCTATCATGCTATTTGTAAAACATCAAAGGTCAGGGCAGGGACCCAACCAGTGCCCCATGGATGCAAAAATGGGGTAAGTAAATTTGCACATGGCGTGTTTGGGGCAGGTGGCGCTTGGGGCGAAGTCACCCCAGAAGAGGGCTGCAGAGCAAGGTGGCAGTGAATGGAGGGCTGAAACTAGGCGCTACTCTGCGCAAGGAAGTAAGTGAATGGGGGCTGGCTGAACAGGGCTCCTCCTGAAGGACGGGGCACTCAGACTCCAGCTCTCAACCCATTTAAAATCCCTGTTAGGGGGTGGCTGCAGGGCTGACGGCTGGCTTCTGTTCTCTTCCAGCTCTGGGGTGCTTTGTCTTTCTGGGGTCCCACTTGTCAGCAAGAGTGACTCCCACCTGTTCATCTGCTTCACTTTTCCCTCCCCCTCTGGCAGAAGGCTCCTCATTCATTTGCTCCCTTTTTAAGTCAGTCAACAGACCCTTCAGAGAACTGCTTGCTGGCTGGCTTCTAGCCCAGGGCTTGCTTGTCCTGCAGAAATGCGACAGAGATGGAAGAAACAGGGTCTCTACCCTCAAGAGCCTCTAGCCTGGAGTTGGAGGCAGAAATGTGACAGGCGATTGTCATATGGTGTGACCACAAACATGGCAAAGAAACAGTCGCAATAATATAGCCAATACTGCATGTTCATTGCACATGAGTTACCTTGTTGACCCGCATTCCCTGGTGGCTCAGACGGTGAAGAATCTGCCTGCAGTGTGGGAGACTTGGGTTTAATCCTTGGGTCAGGAAGATCCCCTGGAGGGGGGCATGACAGTCCCCTCCAGTATTCTCGCCTGGAGAATCCCATGGACAGAAGAGCCTGGCTGGTTACAGCGCGTGAGGTCGCAAAGAGTAGGACACGACTGAGCGACCAGCACACTTAACTTACTGAATCTTTGCCACACCCCTTTGGGAGAGGAGTCGGCTCTCAGAGAGGCTAGTTCACATTTTCAAGGTCACACAGCCCTTACTGGTCAGGTTTGCATGACACCAACATTTGTGCTTTTAACACTATGTTATGTAGCCTGTTTCTGTTTCCTCATTCATTCAGCGTGTCTGTAGTCCCTCAGTTGTGTCTGGCTCTTTGAGACCCCATGGACTGTAGCCCGCCAGGCTTCTCTGTCCATGGGATTCTCCAGGCAAGAATCCTGGGGTGGGTTGCCATTCCCTTCTCCATAGGATCTCCCCGACCCAGGGATCAAATCCTGGTCTCCTGCATTGCAGGCAGATTCTTTACCATTTGAACTGTAGGGAAGTCCCAGCTTGTATATCAATCATTCCGTAGATGTTTATAAAGCTCCAAACTATGTGTTGAGGACTGCAGTAAGGGCTGGTACTACCACAGAGAACAAGGCATCTCCTGTCTATGCCTATAGGGAGTATACATTCCAACCAAGGTACTTAGGAGCCCAGAGGAACTCTTCTCGGGTGACATATTCACAAAGAAAGTGGCAGGTGAGTTGGGTTCTGGAGCATCCACAGGAGTTTTCCTAGTAAAATATGGAAGGATGGGTGTGGGTGTGAGGTTGAGCAGATCATCCAGAAAGTGGAAATGGCAAGAGCAAAGGCCTGGAAACGTGTTCTTGAAATAACAAGAATTCCTCCCTCCCTCCCTCTCTCTTGATCTCCATCCTCCCTTCCCTCCTTCCTTCCACTTGATTTCTGAACGTGTGACACTTTCACACAGATGAAAAAGGGTGTAGAGTGACTGTTTCCCTCCCTCCCCATGCCAGCCTCCAGCTGTTCATTTCCCAGCCTCCGCCTGCCCCACCCCGCCTCCCTGCACGTCACCACTTCTGTCTCTTGAGCAGCCTTCCCGAGGAGCTTCAGGCAAATGCAAGCATATGTGAATACGTTTTCTTGTCTCCCTCTTTTATTCGACAGAGAGCATGCCTATTATTCTGGAGAAAGATGAGACTTTAATGCACATGAAGCATAGATTTGGGGGCCCTGGAAAGCAAGGAACGATGGGTGGAGAGTAGGTTGTGAGGGGTCTTGAATGTCACCCCAAAGACCTTTTGGGCGTGGTCAAAATTCTGGGCCATTTCTCAATTTTTTCTAAGCCATGACACTTTCAAGAAAGCTACAAACCCAGCTGGAGTTATCAGGAGCTGTCTGGTTGATTTGATTAAAAACAAAATCACAGCCACAATCCACCCCCCCCACCACCAAAAATTAAGAAAAATGAAACTCAAGGCCAAGGTAAGCACGATGAATTTGTAGCACATCGAGAGCTAGCCGCCTCTCTTGTTCTCTCCTTAATTTATTTTCTGGAAAACATTCACTGACTCATAGAATAGTTCCCTTCCTTCTGTCAGCAACCAGCTCTTAGAACCAAATCACTGGCTAAAAATAATGTATTTTTATTAAAAACCACTTTAAGTTGGTGCATATTTCTAAGACAGATTCGCATATGGATAACCATCCCGTATTGCTTGCTATAGATAAGTGATGAATTATTTTAATCAGAAATGGATTTAACAGCACTGCAAAAATAAATTTAGGAGATTTTTCACAATCTGGTTGTCTTTTCTGATTCTTCATATTTATATTTAGTATTCAATGAAGACTAATCGTGACTATTGGACATTCTATCAAACTTCTCCAAAGCAGATTCATCCCACCCATAATAAAGATTGACATTTTCTCCAATCATTCTGGAAAGTGTTTCCAGTCTCTAGGTGCAGAACTAGATGGGAAAATACGCACACTTTCCTCCCAAACACCAGCAGGCATCTTTGGCTGTGCAGTAGAGGAATGCATTGCTGTATTTAGTCAGTTTTCACCCAGCACCCACAGACTGGATGCTCATGGTGGCAGCTGCCGCATCCGGAGAGGGGTGCGGTACCAAACAGTTCAGTAAAGGCTGAGCCCTGCACTGGCTCCCCAGCCAGTTTGACTTGGAGCAGGTAAGACCTTGCATGCACACGTGCTGAGTCGCTTCACTCATATCCGACTCTTTGACCCTATGGACTGTAGCCCCCCAGGCTCCTTTGTCTAGGGGATTCTTCAGGCAAGAATGCCAGAGTGGGTTGCCATGCCCTCCTCCAGGGGATCCTCTCGAGCCAGGGGTTGAACCTGCGTCTCCTGCATTGCAGGCGGATTCTTTACCCACCCAGCCACCAGGGAAGCCCAAGAAAGAACTTAGCAGCCTCTGTGAATTGGCTGCAGTTGAAAGTGAACCTTGTTTTATAAATATTTCATGTCCCAGAATGAAGCTTCTCTATGACATTTGCAAGCAGAAATGGCTGGTCCAGGGATGCCAGGTGTCATCAGGAGGCTGTGTATCAGTTAGAAAACCCTGAGCGTAAGCAACAGAAACAGATTTAGGCTGCCTTAGGGCAGAGATCGTGGGACAGAGATATGACATGAAATGTCCCTGAATAGCTGAGTGCACAGTATGGAGATTTCAGCTGGGTCTTGTCTGTCATTAACACTTCTTTAACTTTTCCTCATCTCTCTAATTAACAAAGAGAGTGACTTTCAGGCTTTTATCTGGCAATGATATTGAGCCACAGTAACTGTGCTAGTTTTCGTCGTATTTATGGCTACTTTTGGCCAGTGGGAAGTTTTACCAGTTTTTCATTTACAGCGGTGATCTCAAGTGTCCTTTAAAAATGTATTTATTTGAGATAATGGATGAGTCAAATTAGAGACAATGTATTGTTAATAATAGAATAAGAAGTGAAAGAATGGAAAAAACTATGAGGGTGGTATTCAGCTGAGTGTGTGCGTGTTAAGTTGCTTCAGTTATGTTTAATTCTTTGTGACTCTGTGGACTGCAGCTCACCAGGCTCCTCTGTCCGTAGGATTCTCCAGGCAAGGATACTGGAATGAGTTGTCAGTCCCACCTCCAGGGATCTTCCGGACCCAGGGACTGAACCCGCATCTCTATGTCTTCTGCAGTGGCAGGTGGGTTCTTTACCGCTAGCACCACCTGGAAAGCCCCAGTATTCAGTTGAGTAAATAGATCTTATTCACGTTGGATTCTCTGAAGAGTGAGACAAGAAAAGGAAAACATTCGATGTGGGAATCTATTTTGTTCTAAGGATTTCAGGTATCTTACATAAATTATCTGAACTTCAGTTCAGTTCAGCTCATTTCAGTTGCTCAGTCATGTCCGACTCTTTGCGACCCCATGAATCGCAGCACGCCAGGCCTCCCTGTCCATCACCAACTCCTGGAGTTCACTCAGACTCACGTCCACCGAGTCAGTGATGCCATCCAGCCATCTCATCCTCTGTCGTCCCCTTCTCCTCCTGCCCCCCAATCCCTCCCAGCATCAAAG